>JAPMOB010246321.1:0-45306 GCA_029875015.1 Lepomis gibbosus | reverse complement strand
GGAATTAAGGCGTTCCTGAGGTCATCGGGGGCAGATGATGCATCATATGGATGGAGGTGATTGGTACGTCTCTGTTTATTACATTGGCTCGACTGCTCAGCAGGCTTCACTTGCATTTATTCTACAATGGCTATCAATCTTTACATAGTAACAGAAGATCTCTTTTCCACATGTTTAAATGTAAAATACTGTCAGGACATGAGACACTGGACGGCTTTGTGCCTACATGTTGAATCACGGTAACGGCCCCACCTGTTCTGCTTTGAACTGCAGCATGAGCAAGACTCGTGGCCTTTCACCGGAGGGGGAACCGCTCAGCACAACGCAGCCCATCACATACACGTTGGTGTTAAAAAAAGGTCACTTTTCACATCTGCACACCATGTGTTACACTGTCTGTTATGGTTGAAGGTGGAGGAGACCATCACAGCAACGCTGGGCTGATGTTCCTCCCTACAGCGCCCACAGTTGTGTACAAAAACGGACTTTTCAAAAATAGGTTACATACATCAACCAGCTTTCAAACACTTGTTACACATGTTGTGGTCATATAATGAATTTAACACGCTTTTGTCAGCCATATTAATGATCCAAGCAAGGGATTTCCCCATTGTTACATAAACTTTTGCTGCTTTGAATAAATCTTCCTCAATGCTTATGTACTTTGGCAAGGCAGGCGGATCTCTGTTTACAGACGCAAAAGGAAAAACCAATGACCTTTTGCATGTTCAATCAGCTGAGAAGTGTGTCTTCCATCATCCCGGGAAACATAGTGATTTATGTTTGCAGGAGAAAGGCTTTTGCTTCTCCAAACAAACCCCATATTTATCATCACTCCATCATTTCCTCCCTTTGACAAGCAAAGTAAACAGCAGGAATGCAAAGTTGAAGCTGGATGTTACTGAGCCGTTGACCTTTGGAGCTCGTTTCCTTCTATGATCTCAACTGAGGCATCATAAAGTGAAGGAAGTGTGCTTGGTACACTTTGATTATCTGAATGTGGTTCACTTGTGTGTGTATTCTATATACTCATAATAAAGTGTGTCTTTCTGAGTTACAAGCGAGCTGATGGGAAATGAAGAAAGGGGAATTTTCCCTTGAAGAGAGTCTGTCAACACAAAGCAAAAGAAAGAGCAACATTGAGTTAAACAGTGGGCCCTTGTCTTTCAGCACTCAACATGCCCTATAATTTCCACACCATTGACAGGGGCCATTTTGATGTCTGTCATAAGCGGCAAACTTTTTGTTTCCAAATGTCTTGCTCACAGTGAGTCGACTTCTGCTAGGGACCGGGTGATTAATGACTTATGGCCTTATTGTGTGGAGGTGGCTAATTAACCACAGGCTGACTGAACACACATACTATGAAAACCCTCCTCTGATAACCCCAACTTTTTCCCCTCCTTGTCTTCGCATGTGGAAGCTCTTACTGACAAATTTGCAAGAAGCAGACTAACTTTGAGTAAGATGAATGGCCTCCGAGAACAGTAAACAGCCTTTAATTTAAGAGGGTTTAAATGTATGACACACTGGCATTGTGCTTCCGCACTGTTCGTGCTCTCTGGTTGGAAAACGCAGCCAAAGCTCCCCCGCTGTTGGTTTAAAATTAGGCTTGGCATATTCATGGAGGGAGTTTCTGGGTGCTCGGGCTGGCAAACATGTGTTCATTGCCTCTTCAAGTTTTCTGCAGTCCCTTCAGACTGACAGTCTGAGACAAAGACAATCAGTTTCTTTAGCAAACTAGTCTTAAATCCACTGAGCAGGCAGCCAATGAGAAAAATATCTGATACAGTCATAAACAAATTAAATTATTTTGTACAGCCAGCAGAGGAAGAAGACAAAGAAAACATTATGTTGCACACTAACTAACCAAAGCCACACAAGCTTTTCTTTAAGGTCAGCGGCTCGTTGTACCAGACACACGGCTGGCCAGAAATTGTGCAGCCATCCCCTCCACTATATCTCCCCCTTCCTATTATTAGGTTTGTTAACATACTGTATTGCCGTGTTTGCAGTCATGTCGACAGGCTAACTTAATCAAGTTACTATTGAACTTGTGTGCTTCGCCCCGCGCGACAGTTTTAGTGCCAGAATTATTACCTTGACCTATGAGAGGCAATTAGCTGTGGACACAACTTGGAGTCTTTTCTTCCTGGTGAAAAAAATATTTACCAGAACAGTGACAATGATGGAAAATAGCAGGGAACAGAAATGTTCCTTCAATAACGTTACAAATGAAAAATGCCACGTGGACCCAAAGTGGTGCAAAATGCATAATGCCAGCTGGCAGACCATTACAGGTGATGGACATTTCACTTACCTAAGTCAAATATAACAGACTGCTGTTCATTAATATACAGGAGAGCCTGCAGAATCTAGCCTGCCATCTGGTTAAATCGACAGAGTAATCTACAGCTCGTGATTAGGGCTGAGGAGCAGAGTTTCTCTTTAATCTTTTTCAGCTTTCAAAAAAAAATTCCATCTGCACCATGTGGCACATCATTTTTCTTTAAGACAAATGGACTGTTTTTGTATGATCCAAAATTAGATCAGCAGAAAACATTCAATCTTGTAAAGGGCCTGGGAAAAGAATTGAAATTTGGATTCTGTTTTTCCCTCCTCTTGTCTTCAGCGTCTCACCTCTCACTTTTCATCACATTCTCTCTGTGATGCTCTCTACTCAGTGCCATCACATGCCGTACACTGGGCCCTGGAGCGATGTTGAATATGAAAATGTGCATTAATATAGTAGTCCCTCTTCAGCTTTGTTCCCTGAGGGGCTCCACAACAGATTGTGACCTGTGAGAATCTGTGACACCAGAACCAAAATCCACACTGAGGCAAAGAAGAAGACAAAATACTTCAAGTTATCCTGTCTGCAAATTAGTGAGATGACACAACTGTCAGGTGCCAGCCTCCTGTGACAGTTGCCCCCACCCCACTCCATTACAGGAGCAGTGATGCTTTCACTGCACGACAAAAGGGAAATGGGTGCATGTTTTTTTATAGGAGACCTGTCTGTCAGCTGGCTCTCAAGTCATAACAAATCACCAGCACTCAGCTGAGGCTGAACATTCAGGGCGTCAGGAGGAAGACGGATGACCTGCAGGCCTTTGAAGTGCTCTGGCAGTTCAGATGGCTCCGCAGCGCTGACAGAGAAATATACACAACAGAGCAACCAATAATGAGAACATTAAACATTCCAGCCACCTGACAGGCTGACAAAAACAGCCTGGCCCCACATCAATCATCTGCTGAGACATAACCTTGACAATTAGTCCCCTCTGATACTCCTCGTAACCTCTGGGCCTGCACTGCAGTGTGACTCCACTTAAGGAGGAGAAAACCAAAGAGCTTAATCTAATTCCTTAATTCTGATTGATAAAGACATAGCAGCAACACAAACTGCTTCAACAAAATGATGGATTCAGAATCAGTTGGCAAGCTCTTTGTGAAGGAATGACTCTCCAAGGATATGTAAAAATAGGGAAAATGAACATACTGTAGTTCAATTATTTTCCTGGCTGCCTCTGAAGATGTTTCAACTAGGAACACAAAAAATGTATTCAGCATATGTTTATGGCCCTGCCTGCTCAAATATATGTTTTAATGATGCCCCACAGGCATTTGGAAGCTATATAAATACTTGTAGCAGAGCCAATACTCATGTTTCAATATAACTCAAGGCATAGATCAGCGTAAAGCATGAATAGTTCTTTAATGTGTGCGTAACGAGGTTACATCTTACATCTGTGTCTGCGTAAACATGTGCTAAATGTCAAGTTTGCTATTAACAAGGTCTATAAATTCTGCTCACTAAAAAGCTTAATATGATTAATGTTTCAAAAACAATAATTCCAGTGCTTTTTCTTTTGAGAATTCTCCTCATTAGCCATGTACAGAATAGATCTTTACTCGCCCCGCATCTTACCCTCCAAATTCAAAACAGTTGACCTGCCCAAAAAAGGGGGCCTGGGGGGCATGTTGTCATCACTCTAACTATGTAGTTACCATATGACAAATGAGCCATGTGAAATGACATTTCCCTTTTGCCTTCACACCTGTAGAGAAAAAAGCAAAGCATCCGACAGATGGATGGATGGCAGAACCTCAAAACTACTCTATCTCCCTCTGATTTGGTGTAAATGGAAAGAGCCGGGCCAATGACTGTTTACAAAAACTACCTGAGATGGAGCTGCAGAGTTCCAAGCCCTGAGGATGATAAATGGCTCTGCTAACCCTGTGGGACTGCAGACCCAAATGAGGACGGAGCTAATTGCCGTGCGAAATACTTTGGCATGAATGGAAAGAAAATGCAGGGAGCCGCAGCCAAAAAAAGGGTCCAGTTGCTGCTCTGAACTCCTAGCTGGCTTTTGCTTACAAGAGTTCATTCGGTGTCCATAAATCATGGACTGCTTACAGCTGAAACTGCCCTTAGTCATCAACATGCAATAGACTGAGTGACAGATTCCATCCTGACTACATTAGCCCCCGGTTCAAACGAGGCTCCTTTTTTAAAACTCTCCTACCATCTTGAACCTCACAGGAAATGAAAACCAGATGGCTGAGGATAGCCGTGTATAACATAAAGCTGAGCTCATATAGGGAGAAAAAGACAGATAAGAGTAAAAAGAAAAAAACATATGCATTGTTGAAGGAAATGACAGGGGTCAATTTGAGGTATCCTGGGTTTTTGATATCCTTCAAATACTGCCTCAGATATGGCTTTATCCTGAGGCTATGATCTGCTATGATCTGCAACACATTATTCATTTTCAACTGACAGGAGACCTGAAAGGTGGTTCCACTCTGTGTTACTCCCACACATGTGAGTACAAGTGCAAACTCCACATTCATTTTTAGCTGCATTCAGGATTTCTGAACTCCAATCTTAAATGGCACTTCCTAAACAGCATTCAGGGAGCACACTCCTCCAAAATAATTCATTCATTTTATATTTTAATGAATAGCAACAGACGATAATGGGATACAGTAAGTGCAAAGGGAAGTAAAGAGTAGGTGAAAATGTTCAAAAGTGCACATATAACACAATGTTAAGAAATAATTTTCGAAACATTCCTGGATCTGCATCAAAAATTAATCACTTGTTATTCAGCCCATGGGCAAACTGCAACTTTTAATTAAATTAGTTACGTCTGTATTTCGTGTGTTGTAACAAGGAATTAGTCTTTCATTGAGAAATTAAAAGCTGGTAATATTTTATATATCGTATTTGTTATTGTCTGCAAACCTCATGTAAAGACCAAAAATAACAATGTGTCAGTCCGTCTCTCATTCTCAGACAGCCTGTGTCTGTGGCACTCAGCCCTATGGCCCAGACGTACATCTTTAAAAACTGGTCACAAATATATACTTTCATTTTTTAAGTGAAATGAGCATTGTAGTTTTTAGCAAATACAACTCATACAGGAGTAAATAGTGTCTTTTTGTGCTAGTGGAGAATTTACAGTCACAGAACAGTGGGATTCACTCACAATGTCCATGTTCATTTTAATGATGGAACATTTTGACTAGTGCAACAATGAGGTTTGTAAATGTGTTTTAAAAGTTTTTGGGCAACATTGGAGAGCTATAGCTCAGAGCAATAAGCCATATAAGCTAGCTTGTGGCTACACAGGAAATACTTTCGGTCTTTTCTTGGGAGTTGTGGGAGACATCACCAGACTTATCCTAGATAAGATCTTTACTCCCCAAAAGTCTTCTAAAGCTTCATTTTGAATTATTTTGAACCACAGTGACATCTGATCATTACTTAAAGGGTTGCCACCAGGAGGTTGATATTTTTGGGCTTTTACAGAAGTATCTCAACAACTATTAGATGGATTGCCAGTACATCTTGTACATACTTTCATGAATCCTACTGACTTTGGTGATCCCAGGACCATTTCTCTAGTGCCACCAGTAGGCCAAAGATTAATTTATCGTATATCTTAGCATCTACTTGACAGATCGGTACAACATTTGGAACAGATATTCATGGTTTCCAGATGGTGAAACAATGACATCTGATACACACATTCATGTTCCCCAAAGGATGAATTATCGTCATTTTGGTGATACCCATCATCAGACCAAAATTCCAGCTTGCCCAATTCTTTGGTTTATGACCAAATACCTGCAAAAATAATGACATTCCCATCAGCCTCAGTTGGTCTATGTGTTTAATGCTAATTACTACATGCTACCATGTTAAATTAAATGGTGAACATGGTACCCGATTAACATTAGCATTATCTTAGCAATGTCATTGTGAGCATGTTAGCATGCTGACATGAGGATTTAGCTCAAAGTGCAGCCTCATAGAGGTGGTAGCATGACTGTGGACTCTTAGTCTTGTTCAATGTAAATTCGTAAGTCTTCTATAAGACTAGAGGTAAGTTCAAACTAATTAACTAATTACACAGACATTTTACTGTATAATTAAAAAAAATATACTGACTGTTTAAAGATTACACATTATATTCTCCAAAAGAAAAAAAACTATCCACCAGTTCAGTACTAATAAGGCAATCAGTATATCTGACATAATAGCACATATTTATCACATGTTTTGTAATCAGCTTGGTCAACCTCTCCCAGTGCCTCCTGGAGATTCTCCTAATGAGTCAGCTTTCAAATATATTTAATTAGAGCTCACAGCTGGTAAATGTTTGCTCATGATCCTATCTACCAGCATGATTGGACCTTTAAAGTATTCTTTTTGTAATCTATAAATTAAGGCCATCAAGTACAGTATGCTCAGCTAGTTAAGTAAACATCAAAGTAAAATCACAAAGAGCCTCATGTTGACACAGAAAGCTGCACTACAACAACAAACGGCTACAATATATACAGGAAAGCAATTTATAGTCCAAAGTAAACCTTTGTTTTTAATAACGGTGAATTATAAATGTTTATCTCAGGGTTCTTTACCTCACAATAGATTCCTTATGTGAGCTGCAATCTATTATAGTTTCTAGCCACCATCAAGCACACCTATGAAATATTCCCACCTGTTCTTTCATGCCATAATGTTATTTTGATTTGATTTTATGAGAAAAGTTGGTGGTGACTCATTTTAATTCAATTGCATGATCCGGAGGCACAATCTGTTTTTCATGTTCTCTGGCTCCAGCTGAAAACACCTGCCCTGTTCTCACAGTTAATATATTAAGTAGTAAGTGCCTGAGCAGATGTTGTAGGGTCAGCAGGGAGTCTGGGGCCTATAGAGCGCTCTGTGTTTATTGGCCCAGTTCAGAAAGCAATGACAGGAGCCATCTTCTCTCTTGATAAATCACGTTTTACATACAGGTAGAAGCCAGAGCTTGCATTACCGAAAAAACACCTTTTCCAATTTGCCAGCCTCTAAATTATTAGAGGCCAGAATATCAGCAGGTATTTCTACCTTTACAAATGACAATCAGGGAGAAAACCTCTTGGAAAATATTCAGAAAAACTTTCTCATTGGAAACTGTAACTAGAATATTTTATTTGTGTTTGCTTTGCAATCACTCACAGATCAAAGCCCGTGCTTAAGGCCTCGGTGTCAGTGCAAGACATCAATGACATCTCCCATTCACACCGCGTCTTCTCCTCACATCTCACATGCACTCAGTCGTCACATCCCACAACAAAGAGAGATGCCCCAAGTTATCATCCATCATATCGAGCCTTTTATGGCCCATCAAAAGACAATGAACTGCCAGAGTGAAAGGAGTGTTTGCAACATGAAGTGACAGCGAATACTCCAGACACAGATTAAACAGCGTTGGAAATGAGAGAGCTACATAATGTTTGGGTAATTTGTGGGAATTAGACGTTATGATTCATCTTTATGAAAGGAAGGAAGCTGATATAAGCACAGCACGGGTCCCCGCTCTGATAGTTCAGGCATCTCAATTTACTTTGGTTTTGAAGTATAGGCTTCATATGGTTACAGAGTGAAACACTTTGTTTTCAAACAAATGTCTTTAACGCCTCAGTTCTAAGGTATGAGCTACATGTTAAGATATAAAACAGGCTTACTTTTCCCTCAAAGGCATCCCATTTATTCCATCTACTATCAAAGCAAGGGAGGTTTAGGAATAAAGGGGGGTACTGGCAGCACAGTACATCATTGTGTACAATAGAAGACTTACAACATAAACCATCAACGGTTTTTATCTCCATGGATTATTCCTCTCAAGTCAACCATCAAGCTCTGTGGGTCCTGCACCATATACAGTTGTGATGTGCGCCACCATGTGCAGCCTAGGTTTTGTTGAAGCATTCGGCAGGGAGTGAAACAGGACACCCACATGATTATACTGTATCCTGTCTGTCTCTGATTTATTGTGACAGCAGAAACTCCCTGCAGAACCATGTCGTCAGGTGCTAGGACTTGTGCTGTGTTGGACACTTGATAGGCTTCAGGCTTTTAGTCAAGACCTTACAAGAAAGTCTCCAGAGACACTGCTGAGAACACTCAAAATCCTCATTACTAAATATACAACCGCATATCTACTAATGGTGAACGGAAACAGGCTACTCACACTTGGCTTGAAAAGTAGCAGCTGTGAATTTTTTAAAACTAGAAATGCTTAAAGGGGTAAGCCCCTGCTGCAGATTTAAAGGTTTTGGCCCCTGTTTTTGTTTGCTATTCATCAATATATCTCCAAAACTAGGGAACAGATTTCAATGAAATTTGGTGAATGTTGGAAGAAGTGATTAGTGCCGATCCAGAATGGATCCAATATTATGAACATTTGAACATTGTTGCAATGTTCTCATGGACTATTGAACTCATTTGTCACTTTCCATTAATCTCATAACTGTTTTTATGACATATTTTTTAGAATATATAATAGAATAGCCTGGCTCTTTGGCTTATGGCGCCATCGTTGGTGATGAGAAGTTATTGTTCTAGTGTTTGAATAACAATGCTCAGAGATTACTTGTAAATAAAACATTGTCATCAAGACTATGATCTTTTTAAAAGCACTGCGTATTTTAGAGCAATGAGAAGATAATTTTTCCTTGGTTGGGAGAAAAATACAGCTTCTACTCTGAGCTTCTTATACACCAGTGTCGTGTGGCATTTCCATACTACACACTAACAAAACACAGTGTGTACTAAATATTAGTTTATAAATAGCACACTAGTTTACTTTTGTTTGTCTGAAATGTTCCCAGAGCTGTTTCACCACCTGTAAGCAGCTTTACATTTCCTCCATTTCCTTTGTGCATTGCATTGTGGGACAATAGTGTCCAAATGTTTTTTGAGTATACTTAGTTTTTTCACTTTTTCAGTGTGAGTGCACTACGCACGGAAAACCTTAGAATTAGTTTGACATATTGAACAGGATTTTTCACACATGACATTTGATACAGGTGTTACTGTTGCATTAAAATTAATGATGGTTCACTGTCAGACTGTAATGACTTACTGGGACACTTTAATAGAACAGAGCCAGCATTAATGTTATTAGTAACACCTGTGCTTTCCCTACTATGACAAGGCAAAATGTCTGCTGTGAAAAAGGCCTATTGGGACAAAGGCAACCTCCCAATACTATGCAGTAGTTTTAAGCAGATTTTGAGTATGAACATGTAGTGTGTTCAAAATAAAAAACTGATTAAAAAAGAACACTCACTGTCAGTATACATAAAACTTTTTTTTTAAATCAATTTTTGGGTGTACAGTTGATAGAATTGACAAATAAAATGGACAAGCTGTTCACAGCTGGAACAAATTAAAAGTAATTGTTGACTGTGGTGAAACAGCTCCAGGAATACCTCAGAAAACAATAAAAATTACTACATTTTTAGAAAGAAAGTTTACAGTCTCTTTTATTGGTTTCATTCATAGTGGTTCTCCAAAGTTGCATGTAGATTGACGTGTTGCACATTTAAAATTTCCTGATAGTATAAACTGGTCAAGTATGCTGACATTTTTCTATACTAACTGCTGACACAATGACAATAAGTAGGATTTCGTGACAGTTTGCATAATTGTTGATAGGTTGATGTTGAAACCTTCGCCGGTGGCTGAGTACCAGCTGCAGGGCCTTCAGCTAGAACCCATCTTTCATTGATGTTTCGACCTTTCAATCCCATAACATCTCAAGATGGAGGGGCAGCGGACAGGGTCGCTTCCCTGTAGTTGGATTTAGATAGTCCGGTGGTTCGACTAAGTGGCTTCTCTGTTCCCCAAGCTCTTCTTCGTAGCCAGAGCCAGAAACTTCTCTTTTCACCTTCTTCAGAGGGATCTTTTCATCAGCTTTTTTTCTTTCATATGCTTCCTGGTTGCCTCTTTCCCAGAGATCTGTCAGCTCAGGTAAAAAGACACGCTTCTCGGTTGACAACCACAGGACGACGTCAGCATCTCCTACAGCCACGATTGATGTTCTGTTCTGTGTGGGCCAGTTCTGCTGACATTGGAGATTCTCATTTGCCAAGACTCTTAAGCTCTCTGGAAGTTCTGCCAGCTTCCTTAGCACCTGTTCATGCAGCCACCTGTAACGAACCAGGGCCAAGGCTGCCTTGCAGCCACACAGGATGTAAGAAAGATTCACCTGGTCTGTTTTGCAAAGGCCACAGTTCTCTTCTTAGCAAAACCATCGAGCCATATCGGCTGGGCTAGGAAGGATGTCATACTTGGCTCAGATTAAAAAAAAGCTTACTCTATAGTAAGCATTAAAGTAAGCTCTATAGCTTACTGTATGAAAATGCTATATAGTATGGATTTGGGACATAGTTCAGGTATTAAAGGTCCTGAAAGGTAAGTCAATGGTCTTTCCTCAGTGAGAAACACTGCCCCTTTTTTGTGTATTATGGTAAAAACCCAGGACCTGAGAACAGCTCTATCACATACTTAAATAAGGAGTTTAGCTGTGGTTGTCAGAAGAATTTGTCTTCAGTGATTCACAGCAGTCAGGTTACCTTTCAAAAACTGTCAGATGTGATCTCACGTGTAACTCTGTATCTGGACACTAAACAGGAGCTTCACACTGCAGACGAGGGTGGCGGTGCTGGGGGCGAGGGTGACTCTGGGCTTTAGCATTCTGTTTATATGTTAGGAGCATTGTCAGCCTCCAGAGGTGCCGATGCACGGCTTTCTGAGCCACTTCAGGAGTGTGGACAGAGGGATTACACTTACATCCTCCCTTTTGTTGTACACTGGAACATCTTAATCACTGCTTATCTCGCCATTGTGTAACATCACATGATGCTACGCACAGCCCTGTGTGCAATTTCAGGGACACCAGTGAACCTTGCTCTATGTTGCTGCTCTTGTATAGTAATTCAGTGCTCTCTGCTGCGACAAATACATTAAAATAGTTCTAATTAGATACTGTGCAGTAAATTATTCATGATACTATCTTGGTTTGTCATCCCCTTCAAGAATAATTGAAAATATACTTAATTAACACTTTCATTAAAAGCTTCCCTGAATAATGTGCAATTGTTGCTTTTCTTCCGTCAGGCATTACTAGTAATTGTTGTAATATATGTTTGTCGAGGGGGACTAAAAAAAATTTGTTTATAGCGGTATCACCTGAACACAGTACTTTGAGCATGAAGGGAGGCATTTTTCAGAATAAATGGATTATCAGGGAAACCAGCATAAATGACTCAATAAAACTGTTAAGCAGCCAGCCAGCAGTGGCCAACATGATTAATCGCAGGCATTCCAAGATTGGATTTGTTTTGTCTTTTATTTCTCCTTTAATGACTTGCCGTGAACACCACTCTTAATATATCGCCCATGTTTCTAGATTACCGGTGACTAATGAGGATTCAAAATGGCCGTTATCTACATTAATGTCTTTTTATTTGAAAAGTCAATACTGCCTGTGTGTATGTGAGGAATAGTCTAGTGAGAGGGACTTGCAGTGATCCATTATAAGCCTCCCAATTAAAATGGTTTTAGAAAGCATTAAGGTATCCTGGCATTTATATGAGTACATGGGTGTAGTGTATTTATAATTTTACCGCTTTTGATATCACTCATTAAAGTAACTACAAGATTTTTTTCCATTTATCAACCAGATCCACTTATCAGTACCTTTATTATACCTCCCCATACATCTGAATTATTAAAAGGCTCCAAGAGTATGTTGTCACCTATTTTCTCTACAGAGGATCAATGTCCTGCATTCATGGGATAAATGAAGCTATACTTTGCATGTTGCTGTTTTCAAAGTGGTTCAAGCCCATTGAGGTTCAGTATATTCTTGGTGGAGGGGTCTCAGAAGGCCTTGTGTTGATGCAGGAGATATAGCTCAATTTAATGAAAGAGTCCGACTCAGTAATGACCCCAGTGATTCATATATCCGTAAAGGAAATCAATCCCACATCAGCTAAGTGCAGAAACTGGATCTTCTGCAGCCTTAAATCTAAGCATTGGGTAATATACGCTAAACTGTAGGCTACATTAAAATGGAACATGTCATTGATGTGTGGAACAAGACAGATGAAGTTCATTACAGCACTGAAAACAGGTATGAAAACAAAACACTGACTCCAATAACGGGCTGTAGAGAGAATGTAAAACGTAGGCCCAAGGCAGTGCTTTGTCAGACTGGACTGTTGTGCCACCAGCCTGTTGTTCTTTCCATCTATGATTTAACACAGTCAAGCATGGCTACATGGCACCCAGGAGATGACTTGATTTTCATGTTTGCCAATCTTCCTCTATACCTGCCCGTGGTGACCATAAATACTCTTTTATGCCTCCCGGAGAAACGCTTAAAGAAGCAGTTTGTCCAAGTCCTGTACGGACTTGCATGGCAATATTCTTGATTTATGACAGCACCAAAGTTTAGAAGACACCCCGGAGAGTTTTCCAATCTCATTTGTTTGAGAGTTTTACATTTGAGCATTATTCCTGCTTGGCTGTATTTATGTGCATTTTGGACTCCTCTGTTCTCAGTCTTTTGTTCCCACAGTTCACTAATGAGGCAGAGCACCACAAGTGGTCATGGTCATCTTAGAGCGCATTTTGTGCAAGGATGCTGAGATGTGGTCATCCCAAAATAGGAGTGTGTTTAAAAAGCCCTACAGCGTTTTCTGATATTGATATATAGTAGCAGCATGACACTGCCCCACCCAGCCGCTCTAAACTATCAAAAATACCTCCCATCACACAGCAGCGTAGGTTAGGGCTGGGATAAGTTGATTGCTTTTATACAACATGTTTTTTCCCCTTAATATTTTCGTTGATTGACTTTCACATCATCAGGATATTAAAAGATAAAATAAGATACAACTTTATTAATCCCAAGACTGCTCAAAATTACAATATAACAATAAAAATAATAGAGTAATAAAAAAAATCAACCAGTGCTTAATATAATAACAAAAAGTAAGAAACCTTTAGTAAAATAAAAAAGTAATATTGCACATGATGTGGAATATAAAATGTTGTTTCACAAAATTTAATAAATGATCCCAAGCCAACTGTAATCAAACACTAACAATATCAGCTATTAAAAGTTTTTGTACTTGTGTTAAAAGTTTTGTCTGCATTGCAGCAGATCACACCTCATTGTTTTGAACATCAATTTCTTTGTACTGATTTGCATGTACATGTAGTGACATATGTCATTATCAGAAAAATACTGTTAATTAATACATAGATCCTGATCCCTGACCCTTAGTTTCACATAAAATCTAACCTTTTCATTTAACAAACGTTACTAAATGACACATCATCAACTTAGGCCTTGATGTCACCACTTTATTCTTATATGAAAGTTATGGTGATTAAGTGCTAAGGAAAACAGGGCTATTTGGATACACAGGATTAAATTTATTACTTGCCGTCATCACATCAATCCATGCCCAAGCTAAAGGAGATGACACCCTGACAGAATTAACAGCTTCCAACAAATACTGTAAGAACAATGTCATTTCTAAAACAAGTTAACTGTTGACAGGTGACACCTTAGGTAGTAATGTATTGTGCTGTAAGTTAATGAAAGACTGAACCCAGAAAGACAAATGTGACAGTGCCTGAATGAAAGTTTTGGTGGAAGTCAATATTGTGGTTTCTGTGACGTAATTAACATAATTAACTGTCTAAGCTAAGAATAAAACTGGGCTCATAACAAAGGGGGAAAAGGTGGCTGGAGACAGTTCATTAACCTGACCCATGTGTTTCTAAATACAGTGGGATGCCAGCCATTTAGGATCACTGATATTAATAACCCCAAACAGCCTCTCACTATGAGCAAGGGGATCCTACATGACCACACAATTCTCTGCCACAGTTCAAACCATTTTGGGAGGGGGTTCCACATAAGAGATTCCATAAATTTGTGTTTTTGTCTCTCTGGTTTAAAGTGATGGACCTGTACTTGCGATCAGGATTTAGAGACATTTACATCAAAATCTAATGACAGTTGTGGGTTTGTTTGCTTATGTTGTCATGCTGCTGTTAATCAAAACACACCCACACAGTCCTGAGATAAGCAGAGTATTTGAGTGTTAAATTGTGATTGCTGTTTATTTAGTTATGACTATTTAATGCTAAAGAAAAACATATGATTCGAAACCAAATTTTGAGGGGCTTTAAGAGTGAATTTTGTAATAACTGATCTACTTATAACTGTTTTTTAAATTAATCATTTGTTCTACAGAAATAGTGAAAACAAAACAAATGCATTTGCAGTAAGGCCTTGCTGAGGCCTTTGCTGCATGTCACCAATTTCTCTCCCTTGTTTCCTACATCTATCAAATAATGCGCAAAAAAATCTTTTTTTTTTAAACCTCCCCAAAAAACAAATGCAAAATGTGTTACAGAAGCCAAAAGGTCAATCTGTAGTCAAAAAAGCCAAAGACATTCAACTAAAAATGGAGAAAAAACAACTTTTGCATTTCTGTAACTGATTGCTAAAATGTCCTTGATTTGCCTTCTCTCTGTTGACCAATCATTAAATCAAATAATCATTTCAATGTAACTGGCTGCCCTCAAGAACATACTACACGGTCCTAACTCGAACCAGCGACCTCGGATACGGGACAGGCACGCGCTGACGAGGAGGCTAAAACCATTGGGTTCTGGCATCGGTCATCAGTGCATGTCTTAAGGTGGCGGGGAGTGAGGTTTTAAAGAGGTAATATTATGCTTTTTGTCCCCCCCCTCTCCTATATTGAGTTATATACCTTTTTTGTGCACGTAATAGGTTTGCAAAGTGAAAAAGCCCAAAGGGAGTTCCCATCTCCCACAGAAAACACTGCTCTGAACTGCTTGAAAACAGCTAGTTTGTAGTCCAGCCATTTCTCTTTCATCCCAATGATGACACAGGGATGAAAGCTAAATGCACCTCATATAAAGCCCTGGATATACTAGCTTTTAACAATGCGTAGGCGTAGACAGGTGGCGGCGACGCAAACAGCATTGTTCACATACTTTGCCTGCGTATTTTGCGTGTACCTGGAGGATTAAACCTGAATCCACTAGGGGGCAGACCAGGACCAGGTCATCCCTCACCAACACTGTATTATCTTCGTCCGACAACCTCCGAATATGCACATTTTAAACAAACCAAACATAGTGACACTCAAGCAGGTAATGATTTTAATGAGGCATCATAACGATCTCGGTAAGTGTGGCCTAGCTCCAGGAGTATTACTGTAAACATCCCGCCATAAATCTCCCTTTTTTAATAGGTGCGTTTGACGTTAAGTCAGCTGCGCAGCGCAGCATGCTGGACTTAAAATAAGGCATACTGGTTAGAAATCGTGTCCGACTTTCGCCGGCGCTGCAAAACGTCACCATGTCACATGACATTAAAACCTCACGGGAGCAAGGCGGCTGCAGGAGCCGAGTCCGGCGGCCACAGTTGCTTTTCCCTGACTGCACAAAGCGAGCTGGAACCACACTATTGCCTGGTCTCGCGGTATTTTTCTTTGCAAATTCCGTGAGATCAGTCACTGATCTCGGCTCACAGTAAGCTGCTGCAGGTAGAATGTGTCTGACTTTATGGTGCCGTTTTTATACCCCGCCCCTGCAGTCACCTGCAGCTGACGTTAGACTATCAAGTCGGCGAAAGTCAGCCGCCGTCATCTCGAACGCACCTATAGTCTGCTGCTGACCTTCTTCTTCTGCGATTAATGGCAGTTAGAAAGCCACCTGCAAACCATCACCACCTGGGCTTGTGGTGTTGAACAGGAGATTGCAGCTGACCTGCCAGTCAGATTGACATACTGCCCACACGTTTGTGTGCGGAATCGAGTTATTTCCTGGGGACATTCTCAACCTACGCTCCAAAGGAACACAGGATACGCATGGCAGCCATCTTGCATACGCAAATGCGTAGTTAATAGCGAGTATATCCAGTGCTCGTCAAGCAGCTACGCCGACACACCCACGAAAACACTGGTGAAAAAACACTGAGCTGTAGCACACACCTCTCCTCTCCAGTGGACCTAAAGTTGTTACTGTGATGTAGAGGCAGACCTTAGTTAAAACTTTATGGATGAAAAGTACTTTTGTTACAGATTAATAACTCACCACTATGAAAATCTTGCTCCAGTCCATGTTGCCAAGCTGGTCAGCAACATGTAGTCTACAGCCGAATTGAAGCTGTGTAGCAGCTTTTCGCTGCCCTGCCCTTCTCTGCCCTTCTCTGCTTCTGATTGGCTAGTACTCCTTAACTAGGAATTGCGCATGTGCAACTATCAACAAAGATCTTTTAGAGACAAGATGCATCCATCCATAGCTAAAGCCTTCAACACAGGGTAAAAAGAGTAGCAATGTGAAGTATGAAAAATACATGGTGGTGTTTTTTTTAATTAAACCATGTAAACCTGTTCTGGTACAACCCCTAAATAGGATTTTGAACCTGAAAATGAGCATAATACCACCTTTTTAATGTCAAGGGAGATCAGAAAACTATCACAAAACCTTTAGGCCTATATTAAGTCAAGTTTATTTACAGTGTATAGCCCAATGTCACAAGGAGTTTTACAATCTGTACAGCATGTGTCATATCAGTAGTCCCTCTAGAGTATAGAGTCAAAGGAACTACATATAGCCAATATCAACATGAATAGCTGTTCCTCAACCCTGATATGTACATAGTCAGAGATCCAGAGCATAAACTGACAGTGGTGCTCTGAGACATATCAACAGTGCTGAATCATAACTAGCCTCATGGTTACACAGACAGATACACTGTAACATAGCATTTAGAGTCACATTACAGCGCATTATGTTTTCCCAGTCAATAATAAGATGATTGGTTGGCAGTGGCATGCCTAGTTAGTGGTACATTGTTGTGCTTGATCATAGCTTCAGGGTCGTGAATGTGAGACTGAACAGCAACTGAATCATTAAATGTAAACGGCAGCAATTCCACCATCTCTGAGGCACTGACATAAGTGTTTTCATGCTGAAGTGAGTGACTAACTTCCGCTAAGCTAAACACGTCTTTGTTCAAACTGGGATATTATGCATTAAAAGGGACATACACTCCGGGGTTGCTGAAACAATGGCCTCTTTAACAAGCAGATTATTTGCTGCATTTGATATTAATACCAATTACTGCCATAGATGGATGTCTTCCTGTAAATCAGGTCATGTGTTTTATCTAGAGAAGCCAACTAGGAACAATCATTCCTATTTAGACTGGATACATTCAGCATAATCATGTAGAAGAGCAGTATAATTGTACTACAAGAAAACCATGGGCATAAAGATCCAATTGTCCTTAACTACATAAAACAACTGCTGCGATGGCCTTTTAAAAGAGGTTAATTACCTCTGCTTGACAAACATTCTGACTCCAATACTGCAGATTTCTATGAGCAACATCTGTCATGTTTTGTGACTCCACATTTGAAAACATTTCCACTGCGAATGGAAATTAAACAAGAAGGCGGCACTGTTATGCAATAAATTGATTTCAAGAGTGCAGAATCTGTGGCTCAATAAAAACAATCCAAATAGCTCAATTTCCACTCTTAAGTTTAAAGCAAATGGGATGCTTAATAAAAACATTGCACTGGCTCTCTCTGTTAAAGAAATCAATAGCTAGAGGACAAAGAACCCATAGCCATCACTTAATTCTCTTATCAGTGTGATTTAAGGGACAAGGATGATGTTAAATAACTGTAAATCCTTATCTTTGACTTTGTGGGTGGTTTATGGCAGTTTCAACAGCAGTTCAGAGACAGAATGTCCATACCTTCTGCTGGATGCACGATTTATAGCTTTATTACTCTTTGTCTAAAAGAGCAGAGAAACATATAATTGAAAGGAAGAGATAGCAGCTAGCGGGTGGAAGAACTGAAGAGGGGAACGCAGGAACTGAGACTCATCATTGCTAGAGACATATCACAGCGACAGTTTTATGGCTAAGGAGCCGGCCCTCTGTTTTTTGGGGGGTCGTTTTTATGAAACAAGCGAGATCCAATTTTCTGATTCATCTGCAAACGGTCCGGATTGAGTTTAGTATTCTAGTGCTGGGCTTCCAACTGGCCTACATGAGCGTAGAGGTCACCGAGAGGGCTTGGGGAGCTGAAGTCATGAGTTTGCGCTCACACTGTCACAGGCCCGCTCATATTTTTGCCCTCAGTGACAACAAGCCTATTGTTCTCCCTGATAAGGCTTCAGTGTGCACAGTAATGGGAATTAAGCAGGGCATAAGTCACAGAGAAATTGGGTGACAGCAGATCAATAGATAGTGGTAAAGCCTCGGGGACTATTACTGAAGAGGACCCCTTTGGTGGAGAGAGTTAGTAGATGTTCGGTTCTGAATTAACTGTCGAAACTAAGAATACATTAAGCTCATAAGAGACGGTGAAAAGCCGCTTGGTGACACGAGTTCATTAGCCTGACCTGTGTGTTTTTGAAAACAGTGGGATGTCAATATGAGGTCACATCAGCCTCCTTGATTTCCTCCCTTTAACATTAAGCTGAGATTATTTCCTAGTTCAGTGTTTATTTACTCAGGTTTTGAGATAATTACCACATCAGTACAGAAAGCAGCAGAAATCTCAAGAGATCTCAAAGCCTATTAACTCTTGAATTGTAAAGCTTTGGCATTTTAAATCACGTTTCGAGCTTATAAATGTGGTATTTTGCATATTGTAATATGTTTGGGCTACTGGACTTTCAAATAGTATGAATTGTTATTTGAATTATAAAGTCTTGTCATTTTAATTTATTTATTTAATTTATTTATTTATATATACTGTTTGTCTATTTTGTTTATTTTAATCAGTTGTTTTAGTATGCTGTGTCCAGTGTCATCCTGCTGCACTAAGTCAAGTTCCTAACATCTTATATATCATATTGTAACAACAATGAAGTTAAATCAAATCACCCTGGACAATTTAAAATACATGTACTATATGTAAGTGAGAAAATATTTTCTGTTGGAATTTGAACCCTTGAATTGATTAATTGTCTAGAAAATAATGAAAAGCGCCCAATAGTGCCTCTTCAAATGACTGGGTTTTTATAACAACAGTCTAACATCCAAATATATTAACATATTTACAACCGTTTTTAACAGATTCTTATATTTGAGACGCCAGAACGAGCAAATGTTTGGTATTTTTGCATGGAAAATTCCTTAAACAATTAATTATGCACCTAAACTCTGTTCAGTTAATATCCTGTCAATTACTTGACTAATCATTTCAGCACCACGACCAATTTAGCGATTAATCAAAAAAAAAAAATCGGCTTTGTTAAACAATGTTGTTTTCAGTTTTCCTTTGTCTACAGAATAAAGTGTGCTACTGAGAGCATGTGGCATATGTTTTAGTGGACTGTGGGAAAAGTGTACAGCTCGATTAGAAATGCCCTGCAGCCCTGCACTGGAGCTAGAGGATGGAAATGCATTAACCCCAATCTTTACAGTGTTCAAAATGATTAGCCAGAACATGTGACAACTCCGATAAAACAGATTCCCCCATTAAGTTCTTAAGGCAAATGCATATTGTGGCCATCTCTCCGGGACATTCCCACTTAAACGCACTGATAATTTGTTGTTGCATTGCATTATTCCTGCCCCATAACCAGACCCCAGCTGAGTGAGCAATGTGCCAATGATAACTAAAGATATTAATTAGTATATCACGATGGCGGCACATGCATTTTACTATTAATAAATTCCAAGCCATTGGGTTGTGATTTAATTATGAATTATGTAAATGGTTGCCATGAATCATTTAGATCTATGCATTTTATTAGCTAAATGGGAGAGCAGAATGTAGGCATATCACAATGATGTGAATTTACACACTCGAATGATGACAGCACAAGTACAAGAATATTTAGTGACTGACTTGATCACTTCATGTAGGCTCCCTGCTAATGGCAGAAAACATTTCACAATGATGAATAATTGATTCTAGATGTTGTTAAATGGATATTTAAGGGTCATGTTTAGCCATAGGTCTTAGGTTTTAAAAGTTGGTGTGTGCATTAAGATTCTAGCACTGCATTATACATTATTATAACAAAATAATAAATTCACATCATATATTCTATACATTAAAGTTCCATGCAGTGCAACTGTACAAGCAAGGAGAGGAGTTGCTACTATTTTTTATTTAAATGTATTTAAATGAATTTATTGCTGGACAAAATATTGATTATGAATTCATTATTTGAGTCATTAATGAAGGCAAAATGCAAAACAATCAATCATTTGGTGTATGTGTGTATATATATATATATATATATATATATATATAAATGTAACAATCACAACTTTCCACAGCCCATACTGATGTCTTCAAATGTCTTATTTTGTCTGACCAAAAGTCCAAAAGATATTCAATTACTGATTGGTTGGGGGGGGGGTTGAAACAAGCTCTTAGCTCTCAGGATGTTAGGCTGAATGAAAGAAATGTACAAATGGCAATTCACTCTAATTATAAGTGTAATTTTTAACAACTGTTCGACATTTTAAGAACCGACAATTCGTTTCAAACATTAATCAATAGATTAATCAATAATGAAAAGATTAGTTGCAGCCATGATATTTCAATCATTTGTCAGAAAGACACAGTTAATGTGTAAAATCATAAAGGACAGTAGAATGAGGAGGGAACAATACACTGACACCTTTGTGTATATGGAAATTTGCTTCTTTGTTTCTGTATACGGACATTTGTTTATTATTTAATAGTGAAATCTATATCAGAGTATAGATATCTACATTTTTTTGCCACTTTTCTTCTTGTCAAGTTGATGTAGTGCCAGGAACAAAGAGTATATTTGGTTTGAAGAGGACTGTCAAATCAAACTGTCAGGCTGCACTTTTTGATGGAGTCGTATCGCTCGCTCATCTGTCAGTCAAAGAGAAAGACTGCTGCCAAAGTCAAATTCGAGAGCTGAGAGGAGCAGACTTACATGACATTTCATTGTCTGAGAGAGCAAAGAAGTATGATGAGCACAGTTCAGCTCTTATTTTAAATTTGTAGGGATATTTGCTAAGTAATAAAGTGGAGTAGCGAGTAACCAGGTGGATGGTTGCTACAGTAGGTGACTTAAATCTTAACAACTGCTCTGAAATGCTACGTAAAGAAAGATAATAGGCTCATAAAGTTTCCTGTAATCTGTGATAAAAAAAATAGAGTATTGCCTCATCACACATACAAAAGAAGGGCACATTAATCATCCCGGCATGTGACATCATAAAACACTTCTTCTCACAGACACTACACTCGAGTCAGGCTGGCCTATAAAATTCAATCATCACAACAGTGTCAGACATTGTTCTGGCATACCAGAAAATTCCCCGACCCGGGGAGCGTGTCTCTCTGCTGGATTGTTATGGTGTTTACTCACACGAGAGGCTTACCCCGAGGCGAGCTCCACACTTCAGCAGCCCAGCTGGAAGCGTCCCAGCCCCCTGGAGGAATACTCTACCCTCCCCTGCTGTCCAGACTCTGTCAGTATAAGCAGCAGCGGCAGGCCAGCAGCCAGGGCTACCTGGGAACTGGAGGTCAGTGAGCAGCGAGAGTATTAGATAGTAAGCTATCCATCAGGTAGAACAAGTACAAAGAGGTGCACAGTAATTTAGAAAACAGCACTTGCTCCAAATTTTCTTCCCTGTGAGAATGAATACTACCCTCTCTGCACACCGGCATTGTCACACATGAACCTGTGGGAAGGCAGTGTGGCCTTCACATGCACTGGATTTGTTGACATTGTTGGTATTTGATATAGCTTCTTCGTCATTGCTTAGAAATATTAGTGTATTTTTATTATTATACGTTGTCGAGTAGGCAGCACTCTTAAAAAAAACAAAAAAACAAAAAACAAATGAAGGCTCATTTCCCCCCTCTAGCGGATACATTTCTATCTGTCATCTCTTTATTCACTTGACTGAAAATGAGAAAATAAAGCCAAATGTAAACTACATCACCTCCACAGAGTGTGAGATAATTTTTCCACAGTCATTTGCATGTACTGGGGGATTGAAAAACTTATACTAATGTATACATTAAAAGGTTTTTAACTTTTCATGATTAAGAGTAAATGTGCATGGACTAAGATTTAAGAGAGTGCAACCATAAATGTTGCAAGTGCATGTCAATCTGTTGCACACTGTAAATGATTAAGGATTTTGATAACTTAAACACATAAGCTGCACATGCAACAGTTTCTCCCCACTTACTTACTGTATACATAGGGCTGGACAATAAAACAATAATTATCGCAATATAATTGTTCTCAATAACAATATAAAAAGTGTTCAATAAATTTTTTATTAAGATGTTTATTTTGTTGAGTAAAAAGGACTGAAAAAGCTTTTACTTAATTTTACTTGTGGATATTTGTTAACAACTTTTATAATTGTTCTGAATGTTCTACCTCAGATTTGTGAAGTGACCCACTATTTGGCATCAAGTGTTGACCATAAATAAGAGTTTAAACCACAATTAACCGTCCTGCTCTTCATAAAAATGGCCCAGTGTGACACAATAACAAATGTTGTAGTATGGCATAAAGGAACAGCGAGCAAGCATGGTTGATTGGCTGATAAGTAGTTAATAGTTAATAATGTCATCTGCTCCTGACCCCGCTGTGCATCTGTCTCACACCAACCTCAACCTCAGCGTGGCATCAGTCGCAGATACAGAGTGGGACACAAGGAAGGTAGCATGACGGCGTTCACACGAAGTACATTTGTCTTAAGACCTGACTCCCTTTGGGAGATTTTAACGCGCGCACGCACACACACGAAACAAACACAGACTCACAGACAGCGTGTAAACAGATCACATGGTCTCTAATATACAGGGTGCTTTACGTCATGCTGCTTTTTTCCACACTGATGATCAAATATCAAAGCAGAAGTAGACTTTAATTAAAATGTCAGCCATATGATTCACATATAAGGAAACAAAATGCTTACACTGAGACAAATACTGAAAAGGGGCACAAAATATCAGATTTTCATAAGAAAATCAAACGTATTTATTAGAACAGTCCAACACAAATCTATTTCCTTCATATTATCAGTATTATTTACTGGAGACAGAGCCAAAATGTGTAACGCCAGTGTGAGCTTCACTGCCTTGACAACACTGCCCCTCTCTGTATGAACACCTATATTACATGTCTTCACCCTCAAGCATTTTATTGTCCATTTGTTTTTATTTCAAACAGGAATTCATCCTGCATGTGTTATCTGCAAAGTCTATTTTTTATTCTAAATTTATCACATTAATTATTATATGATTTATCATCTATTTATAATTAAAAAATCTGTGTTGTTTAAAAGTTATGTTATTTTAAATCCTCACTTAAGCCAATCCTTGACTTTTTTGAGTGTCTTTTATTGTGGCCCGCCTAAGGCACACCTATGCAATACCCAAATAGGCCTTTTGTGTACATAAAGTCTTAGATCTTTGAGTTCAGCTCATGATGAATGGGGGCAAAAGTTAGTGGAGTTGACTTGGGCAGAAACTGATTAACTGAAACTGAAATTATTAATCATGTATGAAGCCAAAATGCCAAATACATGAAAACCAAAGTGTCTTATGCGTCAGCACTGAATAAATATACAGTCAGTCAGTATCTGCCCCCTCTACAGATATAACCAGCAGAGTGCAGACGAACCATTTCTGAACACTGAGGATGTAGTTTTTCCTGAGCTTCGTTGCCATGACAATACTGTCCTTCTCTGTATGAGAAGGACACCTGTATTACAGGTGTTCACACACAAAGATAACAGATGGATTTAATTTGTTTTCATTCATCCAAGGAAGAAGAGGCTCATCTTATCTTTACATAGATTTCATTTCATCTTTTATTGCCATAACATTATTTATTACCTAGTTAATAATGTGTTATCTAAGAGATATTTTTCATCATATTTTAATATAATTCAAATTACTTCAAAATAGTGTAAACTACAAATCTGTATAGTTAATATTAACCATTTACATTCTATTTACAAAATGCAAGTATGGAAGTGTCCGACTGTAGCCCCCTGAGAATAAACCATAAATTCATAAGTAGGGCTGGACGATGTGACCAAAAATGTTATTACGATAAAAAGTTTCAGATTTATCAATATCGATAATTATCACGATAAGTATTAAATCGTTATTTCTTTTGCTTTTAAGGGCTGATTTTTTTCACTCCATAAACAGTGGATCACTTCACAAATTTGAGGTAGAACATTCAAAACAATTGTGATAAAATTTTTGTCAACAAATATGCAGGAGTAAAATTAAGTAAAAGCTTTATTTCAGTCCCATTTCCTCTACAAAGAAAACATCCTAATACAAAAAGTAAGTAATTCCTTAATGATTTAAGTGAATTAAATCAAACATTTATTGAATATTTATTGAACATCTATTATATTGTTATTGAAAAAATTATATTACGATAATTATTGTTATTGTTTTATTGTTCCAGCCCTATTCATAAGCCTACTGGATTTTCATTCCCAAGGACACAGTGTCTGTTTGTACTTAGAGCTGAAACTGATTTTCATTATCAATCCCATTATTTTGTCATTTAATGAATTCATCAGTTTTTCTTTTCCGTTTTAATTTCTGTCAATTAACTAATTGATTTATCGACATAGTGTTGCATCGCTATTTGTATTAATAAGTTACAAACAACAATTTGTTTTAACATTTATAATAATAATAATAATAATAATAATAATAATAATAATAATAATAATAATAATAATAGGGAGTTGTTACGGTGTCACAACACGATTTACAATGGCTTTGATTTAATATTGAACAGGGTACCTTCATTTTTTAATAAAATATGGACTAACGTGATAATTCAGTCATTTTCTTCAATCATATGCTTGTAAAGTGTTTGCTTAAGCCAGCTGAAGGAACAGCACACATGCACGTGATCAGGGTGGTACCACTGCCTGAGGAAGGAAAAACCCAGTTATGTCATCCAATAAAAGAGCTTGCAGGGGACCTGCATGAGTCTGTTATGTAGCACTATCTTGAGGAAGCAGACGGTCAAATAACCGTCATTATCTGTTCATGACAGGCACTTTTATTGTTGAGGTTACATCTGATAGAAACTACTCATTTACTCTAATCATGATTTGGATTTAGTCAAAGTCTTTCCCACATGTTGCTGGGGTTAAAGTGTATTTGAAATAAACAATATGACTTTAAAGTTTTTGTCACTGTTAACTGTTTTCCCCCCCAAAATATTTTGTTGCTTCCATCCATCCATCCATCCATCCATCCATCGTCAACCGCTTATCTTGCATACAGGGTCGCGGGGGGCTGGAACCTATCCCAGCTTACATCGGGGGAAAGGTGGGGTACGCCCTGGACAGATCGCCAGTCCATCGCAGATTTTGTTGTTTATTAAAACTATTTGCCTGTGAGAGGTTGCTTCAACTTTCATGTAATTTTGAAATTCCTCCAAAGCATTGTGTGGTTTATATTGTTTATTCAATCATGTTACATTGTCCTATTTGGGGACTTTGTATTAATGATTTCGCAGGGACTTACTTGACTACTGTGCTTGAGAACAATTATGAGATATTGTACTTTTAGTATTTCCACATTTATGCAACTTTACACTATATTGACCTGTCATCTGTAACTAGTTCCTTTGCATTATAAGACTGCACATGACATAATAATAATAATAATAATAATGTACGGTAATATACTGTATAATCAAAACTGAATAGGACCATTGTGATTACTTCGCCCACCCAGTTGCACTCTGGCATAGTTATTGTAATATCTCCTGACATCTTCCAATAAAGGGGACGTGCACTTGGACACAGCAGAAGGTCGCAACAGTGGGCGTCTGTTGTACAACCCTATCACGAGTGCCGCTTAAGGTCATATGACCACCATTCTTTGTACATGATTTTTTACAGTTCGTTTCAGCAGGAGTTCGTCCAGTCGCTCTCTCAGACCGAAGAGGCCATCCTCTTTTAGCTGCAACTTTGTGGTGAGTTGTTTTTCCATGTTAGGTTTGCAGCTCCGTGTGGGTTTCATGGCTCAAGCTCTTTCATGTTTCTTGAGTAGGAATCGGTCTGGTTCATTGGTGTTATCAACTAACATTACGCATTCGACTTTTCGTTTTCCATGTGATGTACATTGGTTGAGTCGCTGCACTGTGTGTCGATGCTGAACACAATGGCTGTCAGGCGGTGTTGTAGTAGCCTGGTAGCACACCGATGTCAACGCAACAGCAGGCTTCCACTCTGATGGCTTTTGTAACACCGGCGCTGCGCTTCTTTTTCTAGTATTACGGTACAATGCTCAGCCAACGCGGAAGCGCTTTAACTGGAGGTCAGTTTAATCGCGTGGTATCATAGTCGTCGGTAAAGCGATGACTTTTCGTAATATTTCCAAAGAGGCACTGGTTGGATCGATCACACTGGGACTTGTTTTTGTCGTCGGTTATGTCTTTGGTAAGAGTAAACGTGTTGAAGCCTAAAGACTTTACTTTGAAGCCTTACAACGTCGCTACAACACCATGGTAACCTGTGTATGCAGGGTGAAACAACAGTATGTGGACTCATGTTTGTCTAAATATAGTGTTTTTAATGTAGACTTAGGGGGTTATGTTAATTATTAAGAAGTAACGACGCAAGTCCTCACTGAAGATTTTGATGCTGCACTGAGTGACCCAAATTTGAATCTTATATTATGCTACCTTAAACAGCTGTTATCCCACACACACTTTTACATGAGCTAAGCATTAAATCGTGTTACATAATTAGAAAAACATAACTGAATGTATGAACATGTATGTGTCTATTAAAAGTTGAGCAAAAAAAGTATGCATTATCATGTCAATCCTATTTTTGTATTTTAGAGACTGCCACATGTTTAGAGTTTCACAGATTGACACACAGTACAGAGCCGCCCAGTACAAAGTCCACTTAAACTCATGTATTCACTTTCCCTCTATTCTTCTATTGACCCTCATAATGTTAATCACAAACCTGCAAAGAATTAAAAATGTGAATATCTTTGATGTACAGACAGAGCTCCTGAAGTGATATGTCCAAGCACTAGTGCATCTACCAGATGAATTTTAGAAACTGTTTGGTGCCTCTGCAAACCAGAAACATAGGGACAAAGATGATTTTTTATGAATCTTTGTCCCTATGTTTCTGGTTAGGGTTAGGTGTTAGTAAACTGATTCAGTGTATTTGCCCTCAAGATGTCAAGCTATATTGTCTGACAATTTCCAGTATTCATTTTTTTATCTGTTTCTGCTGGTGAATTGATTGCATTTCCCCACTGAGATCATTTAAGTGTGATCTGATCTAAATCAAATAATGTAAATTAACTAGACCAGACTTCAGTTTCCCAAAAGAAACTGGATGGTAGGTCCCATGGCATTATCATGCTCTTAAGATCTTTATGATTGTTTCATGGTACATGTTCGCCCTCAGGGAAAAAGAAATCTTCCAGAATGAGCATCTCCAAAAGTCATTGCGGGGGAAAAGACAACCCACTGATGCAGTACGTCCTCAATCACTCCATGAGGGAGCATCCGGTCTTGAAAAACCTCAGACTGGTAAGGATATCTTTGTATCCGGAATACTAGTGTGCTCTGGCACAATTATGTACTCCATATCATATGATGTAATCATTTTTCACAGTATAATTTGTGATTCTAATGCATCTATTTTCTGACCAATGCTTTTAGAGGACAATGGAAGACCCCTGGCACATCGCAATGGTTGCCTGTGAGCAGTCCCAGTTTATGGCCAATCTGGCAAAGCTAATAAAAGCCAAGAAAGCAATAGAAATTGGTAAGGACCTCACATCTAGTTTCTGAAGTATGCACATCTGCCACAATGCCTAACTTGTTCAGACTACTTCTTTACATACACACATTAAAACCAGGTTACTAGGAGCAGTAAGACTGCACAGGAAATTTACAGTATTTTCTCTGTGTAAGGAAGGCGGCTTTATTTAAATAACACATTTCACTTTTCATTTTTACTCTGGCAGTAAACTTCATTTGAACTAAGTCTGATCATTTATGCATTTGGTTTTTGATGCTTCCATACATGGATGTTTAACTTGTGTTTTGTCATTTTTATACTTTGAAGCTGAACAAAAGTTATTTAATTTTGACTGTATGTATTGCCTTTTGAACTGAATGCACACATGAAAAACACTAATTAGCAACTTGGTTCCATATAAGTGGCAACAAGAAATCGAGCTGGGTGAATCAGGTTTCTCTGACAGTAACTTAAGTGCATGTAAACACGCCACCTGTGCAAAAACAGAATGTTATTTGGAGTTACACTGAAAGTCTCCATTTTGTCCTTTCCATTGGCATCCGTCGTACTGATTTTAGTGCCCTCCCGTTGCAGGAGTATACACAGGTTACAATACACTGAACATGGCTTTGGCTTTGCCTGATGATGGAGTTGTGGTGGCATGTGATATCTCTGAAGAGTACGCTAACATTGGCAAACCCTTCTGGAAAGAGGTAACATTTACGTCTATTTTTTATTTGTCAAAACACTGTATTATCATGGGGTTCATCATGTGTAATACTGCTGTATTGTTTCCATATTGCAAAGTGATGATCAATGCAGAGGATTTTCACACACCACAGGTAACAGACGTGCTGTAGTTCTCTTTAACGCAAGTCTGGGCATCTGCATGTGGAGCAGACTTGAGTGTCTGTAGTTAGTCTGCCAGAGGGCGTGGCACACTAAAAACAATGACCAACCCAAGTCTTTTAACAATCCTGTTTGGACTGTTTGTCCAAAAAATCCTGTTTGTCATTTATGAAGCAAAAATGACAAACATTTGCTGGTTCAAGCCTCTCAAATGAGGATCTGCTGTTTTCCTCCATTTTATATCAGTGTGAGTTCAATATCTTTAGGTTTTAGTCAGACATAGCAAGCGATTCACTGGCCTCACAGATATTTTTATTGGCATTGTTTACGATTTTGTGAACCAGCCTAAATAAGACACTGAAATTTGTCAATGAATACAACCGTTAGTAGCTATGGGAGTGTGACTATACAAAATTGCTATAATAAAACAATGAGCAAAAGAAGCATTGTTGCTAACAGATCATTTTTTAAAAATGTATTTGCATCAACCCCCCCCCTTCAGAACTTAATTTCATGACTTTTAAGTTTAATCTGAGTGGTCAAAGTCAATAAAGGCAGACTTCCACCTCATCAACATTTCTAAGTACACAGTATTTTGAATACAGTAACTGCTCATTACTAGATTAATATTTCTTTTAGGGTAAACATGTTTACAAGCTTGTTGTTATTCATTCTTGCATTCATGAGCAATTTAAATATTTTGAATAGACCTAACATGTAAACCTATAGTCAGCTGATGTCACTATATCTTATTTTGATTCATTATAAACCAGGATCATCATCATGCATGCAAATAAATTCACAAAGACATCCTGATATAAGGAAATACATGCCATCTGTTATCAGACAACAAATCTGCTGCACTCTTATTTATTTTATGTTTCTTTTTGTCTACAGGCAGGTGTCGAGCAAAAAATTGATCTACGCATACAGCCAGCATCAAAAACTCTAGGTACAATAATGCATCTATGTTCTTAACTTAAAAATTGACAGGAGATACAAAGGTTACACAACACTATCATAAGTGTCAAACAACAGTTTCTTTGCAATTCCATTTTTAAAAAAAAAAAAAGTTGTTACATCTGCCTAATTTCATTTTTGATGCCTAAAAGAGGGTTACTGGTTATATAACAAACTGAAAACGTCAGCTTATAGCAACCATGTATTATTGATAAGTGCACCACCACTAGCCCCCTTTGCAGAAGGTGCGATAAAAAGCTGAGGGAAGCAATTGTGCACCGCTCTATTTACAAAACATTTCCCAAACCAACCAGTTAGTACTCACAATTAGTCTTTTTTCAGTTTTACTTAATGTAAAGACTTTAAGCACGAGGACTATCTGACTGCTTTTGAAAAACCAACGCAAAGCCTCTTTCTAAACGTTTCTATGGTACCTTCCGGGACGGTCTCGGCCGCTGTACCTCAGTTTGTCAGTAACTGTTAGTGTAGCCAGGTGAGAGGTGTGAATTGTTTTGTCACCTGAGGCTTTAAGTCACTGAAAAAACATCTCATAGATATAAAATGTCCCACGATTAGGTGTGTGATAATAGCGGACATTGTTCAAGTAGAATTAAAAGCGCTACTACACGTTGCCTGACCAACACGATGTTCCAGTGGTGGCCCTCAACGATCTCCCTCGCAATTACTGATTATATGCTAAACTAATTAAGTTCCCATTTGGCTCAGCAATCGGGTCCAACTTAGCAAGCAGGTGTGTTTTAGCTAAAACCTCTCAGCTAAGCTAGTCAGATGCTTGAGCACACATACAAAGGCAAAATAGTGGTTTGTACCCTAAAGTATAACATAGGCTAACGTTAGCTAACGTTGCCTGGATATAGTTAGCTAACGGCAAAGTTTTGTTACCTGTTGTCCCGCCAGGTAAGGTACATTTGCTGCTCTTCTCTTCAGTCTTCGCAGTTTACTAAAACGTTAGAGTGAATTCTTTCCAAATGAGTTGAATACATAAACATGTTTTAGCAATACGTTTTTCCCCCGGCTGAGGTCAGCGCAGACTAAACATAGCAAAACGTTTTTTTTTCCCAACAGAAACGGTGGTTCCATGAACACCATGTTGTGTATGTAAGCGCAATGCATTTCCCTGCCTCTTTAAAGCTGTTGTGTTTACAAACTTTTCGCAGCTGATTGGGTAACACCTGTGACACGTTCACTAAATAGAAGAAAACATACTTCAAAGCCCGTTGCAGAGCGTTGCAAGAAAACATGTCGTTCAATCCGAAAATATTGCAAACCGGTGCAAAACGTTTTGAGATTGAACCCCCTTGATTTCAAAATGTTACACAGCGTAGTGGCCTGACGACGTAGTGTCACGTTATATCTATAAACCATCAAAGAATTCATCACGTGGTCTTGCCTTGTTTAAGTTTTCATAAAAATATAAATGTCATATTTACAAAAGGAGAAACTTTATTTTCTTTGTTACTGGATAAAAAAAATAATAACGTGAACTTATCTCATTTTGTTATAAGGGGGTCTTTTTAAATGAGTGGGAAGCAATGACCAGAAGGAGATACATGTTGGGTTATACCAGCAGTACACTGTGATGGAGGATGTGTTAGAGTCACATATAATCTGAAGTACTATTGACTTCTGTTCTGTCTTGTTTCTTGCAGATGATCTCTTGTCTGCTGGCCAGGCAGAAACCTTTGACTTTGTCTTCATTGATGCAGACAAAGTTAGCTATGACATCTACTTCGAAAAGTCTTTGAAACTGTTGAGGAAAGGCGGCATCATTGCTATTGATAATGTAAGGATTTCACCCAAAATAAATGAGTTATTGTGGTATGACTTTCAGTAGGGTATTTTAAGAAGCTAATCCCCTTCTGTTTTGTTCTTTTCTGATCCTGCAGGTACTGTGGGGTGGAAAGGTGTTGAATCCATCCCCTGATGACGCAGACACTCTGGCCATTGACAAACTCAACAAGAAGTTGCACAGAGACGCTCGAATCAGCCTGAGCATGCTCACAGTGGGAGATGGACTCACACTGGCTTTCAAACTATAGGATAGGTGTCTGATAAGTGTAAAGATTTTTAGGCTTTGTAAGTTAACACTGTGATTCTGTATGTCCTCTTAAAGCTAGGTGTATTATTTGAGGGGTATATGATGTTGAAACATACTGTATGACCAATATGGGCTCTTCAATGGCCGCTGCTGATATTTAAGCGAGCAGGGCAGCCGATGGCCAATATATAATACCAAGATCAACACAAAGAAAAGTCATGTATGATTCCATTTATCTATAGAGAATACAATCTAATATACATTATCTTAGCCAGTAACATATTGTTTTAGATTACATTATTAATGAAATAGAATAATACATTTGGTTATGAGGTGGTAGTTTGGCAGAAGTGACATCATTCAACTGCATTATTCTCTATAGTAGAACACTAGCGTCAGAGAAATGTGTTAACATTTAGGAAAGATGACGTGAACATCAGTCCACAGCAGCCACACTGACCAGGCTGCCTGCAGATGTGTCTGCAGACCATAGCCGCAGGCATGTCTTTATCAGCCTCATGAGGGCAGGCGTAGGCCAATGCCGATCCTCTCAAGAGGCCAGATATTAGCCGACCAATGAATAATCACTTCTGTATGTATCATCATCTGGGGTTATGTCACAACAGGTTAATATGGAAAATATGGAACATTGTATTTTTATTTCAATCTAATTTCAATGCCAGTTTTATTATTTTAGTATCTGTAATAATTTAGTGATTGTTCATTTTACAGTTACAAGACAAAGTGAAGCATTTGAATGAAACACTGAATAAATTTGATTTAAAAACAAAAACAAATGTACATGCCATTTGTTTGTTTTTTCTAGTGCATTATTTAGCTGAATTCATACCCCTCTTCATGCAGTCTAATTACATATTGTATAAACTACATATTGTCAAACTACAGGAGAGAACGTAGGTTGATTTCAGGACTTTATTGCAAAGGTTAGACATGTCAATGTCCCCTAGTGTCGCATTCCTCAAAATTGGGAAGAAAAGCGGATGATTGACTCAGATTTTCTTTTCACTCAAGTCACACTGAGAAAAAGAATGGAAATCAATTTAGCATTGTCTTACGACTTAGAAGCAGGTGTTTAGGGTAGCGGAGGTCTCAAACTCTTCACACAGCACAATTAAGCCACTCTAGAAAGATAAGTGAAGACCAGCCAATAGATTGGCTTCAATCTTGATAAGCATATTTTATTGGGAGTAACCCCTCCCAACAGGCTCAACGTCCCTACCAAAATACAAATAAAATGTGCAAATAAAACAAAAGGAGAAAGAGAGCTTAAATAAGGTTATATTCTACTGTGCAAAACAATAGCTCAAGATTTACATTCTACATTATCACACTTTAGCAAAATAACAAGGTTTTGTTTTTTTGAAACCACTCCTTGACATGGTTCACCCAGAGGAGGGATTTTCTATCACTATGGAGGTTAAATTGGCAGAAGGATTTATAAATACATTTTGTAATTGAAACATGACTAGTTATTGTAATCAAAATAAAGGGAGGCTGGTGGAAAGGAATCCATCTTAACAGTGCTAGAGAACTGGGCTTCTGTTGTTTGTTTTGGCTTTATCTCTTTAAAATATCTGTTGCTGACCAAACTCGCTCAGGGTCAGATTCAGCTAATATTCCTCTTCTTATGAAATGGCAGAGCAGACCCCTCATGCCTCCAACTCCAGACCCAGACCCAGTTTGTGACCACCAGCATTGATATTCTTCCCATCCACCAGTGCAGAGAGGATTAGTTTCATACCTGAAATGCACAGGTTTACAGTGTAAAATGAGTGAAAAAGCAGTCAATTGTGTTTGTAGGAGTTATATATTAGACTAGAGATGGTTCTCACCAGGCCGCAGGGTCTGGGTGTATCCAATTCCAACCAAGCTGGCATTATTCACCTTAGCCTGGAGAAAAAGCAAAAAAAGCACATGTGTGTAAGAGTACATTCAGTACCGCCTACAAGGCTACACAAACTTCAATATTTGCTATTTCAATTATCATTTTAAATACTGTATGTACTTTAAATTTGAGTAAGCAAACAACAGTTCAAGTCAAAAAAAAAATTAAAACTAATCTTCTCCACAAACACTAGTCACTTGTTCCTTGGCCCATGGTCTAATTCCCAACAAAATTTCACTGAACACATGTTTGCGATACCCTGCTGACAAACAGGTGGAGAAACATGACTGCCTTGGGATAGGTTAAAAAAACAGACACTTACTGATATGGAGGCACTGGAGTCTAACTGGTATTTGGCAGCAATTCCAAAGCGAGTGCCGTTGCTGCCTGCTGTCCAGGCAAGATTCACAGCAGTCTCCAGTTTGTCGTTTACCTTCTGGTAAATGGATCCACCAAATTCTGAACCATCATTTCTGAAGGGGGAGGGGGGGGGGACAAAGGCAAAGAAATGTGCAACACACTTGTGTGTCAGTATTCTTCACACAGTTTCACCTGACAAAAATACCACGATTGATAGATCAGCGAGTTCTTTGGAGAGCCATTTGTGTCACTACAGTCAAGTTGCTCATCCTGCTGGGACAAATATTTTCAATTCAATTTTATTTATATAGCGCCAATTCACAACAAAGGTTTTCTCATTGCACTTGTCATATAGAGTACTGTAGGTCTAGACCATACTCTTTGTAATATTTGTTGATCTTCATAACATACACATTGGTGTGGAGCTGGAAGTCCCCGGTCTTATAACCAACTGCAAAGTTGCTCTTGGTCAACTTGGATTTGGCTGTGTCCAAGGTCATCTGGTAGCCAGCCAGCCAGCCCTCGTAGCCAGCCACCGCTGCTCCATGGATAGTAGGACCAGCAAAATCTAAATCTACATCCACACCAGCATTAAGGTATTCCCTCTTATAACCTGTCTTGATCTTGCCGCTCTTCTTGCTGGGAAATTAATAAAGAAAAATGAGAAAGTGAAGTGAGAAGGGTGTGCTCTCTCTACAGTGATTGCAGGTTGTGATTTTAAGCACAAACTTTAGCTTACCCAGTATTTGGTGAAAATGTAGTGTCAAAATTAAGTTTCAGCCCTTTGGTGATCTACAAAAGATAATTCCATCAGTCACACTTTAATTTAAAGCCGTTTTATTGGTGAGATGATCAGCAACATGGAGTTTTCAAAGTAGCCTACCTGATCCTCAATACAGATTTCTGTTCCAAGTGTGTTTTCCGTGGTCCACTTCTCTGTGAACGTCAGCCCATACTCAGCCCACTTGTACTTGGTTTCTAGGGTTCCTGTGACCTTGCTGGTGTCTACATTGGATGAGCCAGACGTTTTAAACTCCTAAAGTAAATACAAGAGGAAATGAATCCTACCTGGAAACAACAGAGCAGGTTGCATCCACTATTACTACAGTGCACAGTGCAAATTAAAAATCAGCTTGTATCAGCTGACATACATTTTTAATATGAACAACAATTTTTGATAAGGAATCCCTTAAACTAAAGATATATACTATACAGCTGTAAACTGAATTTGTCAGCATTCTCATAGACAAACTATGTTTAATGACCACGCGTTTGGCATGTCGGTACTGGGCGTTCTTGTTACTTATCAGCCAACATATATGCTGATAACATTATATCTATGGTAACCTACAATCAGCTAATACCTGCAATGCACCACTGTATATTTATAGTAACAGCTAAACTCACCACTCCACTTGAAGATTTTGTCTTCACGTCAAGCTTAACCAGGCCAAAACCTGCAAGGACAACGACAGTTAGTGACTACTTACTGGGCTTGGGAATGCATTGCAAACAGACGGCCTGTCCTCCGAGTGGCAATATATACACACTTATAAAACTGCCTTTTATCTTGCTTCCAGTTACCATAGCCCTTGTTGAAGATGTCCTTTGCTGATTTTCCGAGGTCTGCATATGTTGGAGGAATTGCCATTTTGCCTGTTAAAAAAAAAGGACATTTCAGAGTGTGAATGGTTACAAAATTACTATAAACATGTGTGCAGAAAAAGTAAGAAAATTATGTATGTTTTAACTGGTCTTTAAAAGGACAGAAAGTTTAACTTTAAACAGGGCTGTGGCTGCCTTTGAGGACGCATGTCCTTGTGGAATCTGTCCATTATAGCAACCTTGAGGGAATTTTCATCCTACAATTTCTTCCTACTGATTTTCTAGACTCAACTCTGCTTAAGTTTTACCAATTTGAGGCCAAGAACTAAAATATAATGGTAAAAACAGAAAGGAAAGAGTGAAGAAGACTTTTAAACAGATTTTAGATCATCTTGCTGGGAAATAATTAAAAGGCAAATTTATTAAGCAAATACATTAGTGAGATTAAAACAATGAAATGATATAGCTATTAAAAACATTTGGGGAGGAGGCAATGGGGTGACTTGACAGTTGGCTATTTCTAAAGTCTTTGCTGCAGCTTTGACTGCATTTGGTTACTAGTTTTGTTAAAGTAATGATTAAATTCTAACTTATTCTTCTGAATAGTTATAAAGTGCTGTCACTGGACTTGAAACATTTGTATTGTCAGACACCTGCACCACTTGATTGAGAGTCATGCTGTCTCCATTACTCTCAGATTGTGTTGTCACGTCTCCACACTGTCAAGGTTAGACCGGAGCCTTGTCTGAAAATGTCTGTTTCCCAGGAACAAGATCGTAAAAGGCTAAAGGTGTGACACCATACCTGGCAAAACTATACTTTGTTTTTCTTTACCACTACTAGTGCAATTCGACATGAATATAATTATCAAAACAGCTGTTTGTAGAGTAACGTTTTGGATTAAATGGGGAATCACCTCAAACTTAACTGAATTAGAGGGATTTTCTCGAATGAATTACATGCATACGCAGTTGAGGATTTCTTATTCGTACTTTTTTACTATTGAATAGGTGTGAACCTTTGCCAATGATGGGAAATACTACAGTCACCGGTGCGTGCTTCAGTATTTTGAAGGTGTTTGACCACACGAGGATGGTAGGGGGCGTTTTCAAGCTAGCAAATGGGACATTTGATAACCGTCTTTCTGACATTACAACAAAATACAACATGAACGTCCTGAGTACTTATACGACCTATTACTTACCGAGTATTGCTGTTGTTGAAAATGTTGCTGTCAACTCAACGAGCCGGAGAAAACGGCAGAAAGAGCGGTACGGACCGGTGTAGGACGATATGGAGGAGACACCGCAACAAACACCCTCCTGACCTCGGCGCCGCAGGACCCGAAATATAGCTGTTTATTTTGTGCCAGTCTGAAATCGGTGCGAGTTGCTAATTTTGTAATTCTCGGCGGATTGCAAAGTAGTTGTTGTAAAGTTGGAAACAGCAGACTTAATTTGCAAAAGTCAACATTTTTGCCAAATGTGTACTATTGCAGACCGGCAAGTGGAAGACCTCTAAATTACCATTGTAACCAGTTCGCTAATGTAACCAAGTATATTAGTTTGTAATATTATTAACAACAAACATACAGTAATTTATGGCACATAAAAAACTGTAATACAGTACACCATGTAGTTTTGTATTTTTCATATTATTGATTTAGTTAGTGTTAAACTTGCCCAAAGTTAGCCTTGGTGTCCAGTCCACATTTCTTTGTAGCTTAAATTATAACATGTCTTTGTAGCTCAGTCTTTCAACAAAAACACATCTAGTGTACAAATTATTGTTTCCCAAAAGAAATAATATATGACAAATACTTTCATTTTCTCAATCGACATAAATCTGAATATATTAACACTCCAACACATAATAATGGCTTACCTATACAGTCACTTCTGTTACTTCATTACTAATACATTATTTAGCACCCCTTAATAAAACTTTAAGTTTCAAGTACTTCATACGTGTCCACAAGGCTTGTTATTGGTTAAAATACACAGTAAACACTAGCTTGCAACAGTTTCTTAAAAACTGATTACCTCTCATGGTGAAGACTATACATAATACCTATCAATCTATAATTTATGTTTGTTGTGTAGTGAGTGGGAAAAAATAAATAACCGCCAGGTGTTTGATTTCAGCTCTTTAATGATGGAAATGACTGAATGAGACATAAAACACGACACTTTGTAGACTGAACAGCATCATTCCTCAATGAAAGGATGTGTTTTACACTGTCAACTCCATTTAGACTAAACATGTTTCTAACATGCTGTCATGACCTAATCAGTTACAACATCTCTTACTACAGTGGCAGGTTTCACTCTACAGTAAAATGTAGAGGCCAATCTGAAATCAACGTAACACTTAAAAAGCACAATGTGTTTTCAACAAATACAAAGTTAAGAGCAACTGTAAACATATTTCTCCATGTGCATGTTGCTGTAACACTGTATATGAAATATAAAAATACCTATTGACATTTACAAAATTAAATAAATTAATATAAACAAATACATAAAAATGTCAGGGTCCTTTTTAAGACCTAGTACTACAGATTGATGTTATTATTAGCTGTAATTCTGGTCATTTACACTATGATGATTAAAAAAGCACTATACATCAGTAAACATGAAAGGTTTGGGACATTTCTACACAGAGTAACCTATCGTAACACTCAAGGTAATTGGCAAATGGAATTATATTTAAGACAGCTAGGAAAAAAACTCTTTGATTTTATGTTTTTGGCTAATAATGACATTTCCTTGAATGTATCTTTTCTAGGTCTGGTAAGGAAAAGGCAGGCTAAGTGAAGAATATAAACAAAGATCTGTTGTATTTTATCTTTCAGTATGAGCATTCATCACTCTGTCAAGTCTGCAGACGTGTTTCTTGACATGGTAAACAATATTTTGCTATACACAATAAAAAGCAACGGTGACATGTAGATCTTTACATATTGCTTTAACAGTGGTCCATAATGTGATGTTTTGGTAGATTACAAAGTGGGTGGTAAGACTAAAATTTCAGTCAAGAATTCAGATGCAATCCATGAAATGATCAGGTACTGTAATTGCGCAGAAAATGGCAAACTGCTGTAAAAGATTAGGTACACTGCTGCCTGAGAATTTTTTGATGTAGCTTTCTTTTACCATGTGCTAAGCAAACACTCTAACACACAAGTATGGTTTTAAGTTGTGAGGTACTGAAAAAATGCATTCATGCTACATAAAATGATATATCCCTTTAGAGGAAAAATAAATAACCAATAAATGAGACATATCTCCGCTGTGTGTTCACATTTCAGATGAAGCACAAGTGTTGATGGGGCTTTTAGGAAACTATTTTTTGTTTTGTGGATTTTTTTTCCTCCGCCTAAAAATGGTGTCAGGGGAGGCAGGTTAGATGATGAGTCCCAGAATTTAAGAAGGTATGGCTCTGTGTATCCCATCAGGCCTCGGTGCTAACAGGATCACATCATTTGTCTTTGATGATGAAGATATCACACACCGCCTCGGTTGGCAACTTGACAAAGCAGACAAAACAGCACAAGCTGAAAAGTGTCTGACAGTACCACTGATATTGCTCATTATCCAATCAGCCTCCTCATCATAGCAGGTCTAGAGAAAGGCCAGCAGTACTCGTTGGGCACAGGGCCGTTGACGTTGCATTCGAAGAAGGAGAACATGGGGAACCAGATGCGAGCCCGTCTACTCTGCTGGTAGGCCCGAGTGTTGGCTAGAGTGTGGTAGTACAGGAAGAGTCTGGTAGTGATGTAGAAAGCTATGAACACATCGATGGAGTAATGTTCGTGTGCAGCCAAGATGAAGAAGATGCCGAAGAGATTCAGGACCCAGGACAAAGTGTGAATAAAGTTCCAACTTCGTGGTGTATCTGGGAAATAAAAAGGAAGAACAGCTGATGATATTCAACAAATTAACTGTTTTTTGTTGTTGTTGGGAGTGTTACTGGTCAGAGAGAAAGGTTTGTTTTTACTTAGTTGTAATACCAAGGAAAGACACTGGGTGGGAACAAATACACTTTCCTCTACCTGTGTCTTCCTCATTATTTTTTACTTTCCCTCTCTGATGTCACAGCCTTTAAAAACAGCAGGTATTAAAAACAAACAGGTATTTCTTCTGATGTTCATGAATGAATGTGGAAAAAAATCTGGCAACTATTGTGACATTTTAAAGGAAACTCTATGTAAGTTTTAATGCAAATTTTAGACATTTTGAATTCAATCGATTCAAACGATTTATTCGATTACTAAAAAGCATCAACACAAATTCTTTGCATCGACGTTTCGTTTAATCCATATAATTATATAGCGCACTGTTTCACACAGACATTTATTACTGTCACACATAGCGGCTTATACTATGATCTAGTGAACACGATGGATTGTGATGGCGCTGTTTGCAAAGTGGAGGAAGAGAGAGAAAATAGCGAGGGGCAGAGAAGAAAGTGTCCAAAATTATTATATGACATATTAAGTATGTGATTATTTCAAGCTAAAAGAAAACAACAACTCCGTAATTTTACATTCTCTCCACCATAAAACAAAACTTATGTGGCCTACCGCAATAGCACGACGGCATCTGATCAGAAAGCACCCGGTCTATCATCAAGTCTACGGAGCAGACTACAGACAATGTAACAGTAACAGCAATTTTCACATTTAACTGAAATCATGATAGATTGTTGAGTTGAAGACTAACCAAAGTAAGCCGCAATCCTCAGCTGTAAATGTACCTGGTTTGACCGTGAGTTTGGGTCGTAACGTCACAGTCATGAGTTAACTTACACAGCTGAACAGATGATTGACCTAGATACTGGGAGGGTGGCGCGGGGGGTGGTGCAGTTGCCACGGCCAAGTAGAAGTACTTCTTACACCATAAATCGATGAAATAATCTGTAGAATACTCAATTACTAAAATCATCGTTAGTTGCAGCCCTTTTTTGAATAATTGTTTTTTTCTTTAAAAAGGTTTCAAAAACTGCAAACTATGCAGTATGTAAACTTTAAATACATTTAGCAGTCCTTTAACCCTAAATGCTGACCTTCTAAAAACTTCTCTTTTAAGAATCAAATTAAGTTATTATTAGTTAAAAGTTAATTACTCCACAGCTATTACAGCTTAATCTTATCATATTATGCTTTGTGGCTTTTTTCCCTTTACTTTATTGTGTTGTAGATATTTTTTGCGCATGTCATAGATTTGCATAGTAGCCAGAAAAAATCCTGCACACTGTCTAGCTTGCAAATATTTTATTAAACAACCTTTCGGTCTTCAACCTTCCTCAGGTAAAAGGTAGGTAGGTTTGCATAGTGAAAAAGCCCATAGTCCACCTCAAAGGGAGTTACAAGCAGAAAACACTGCTCCTGAACTGCCTAAAAACTGTGAAGTTCAGCCTTCCGTAACCTATCTGCGTCACTTTGCAACACGTGTCATAATGCTCGCCTAGCGGCTAGTATGGCACGTCCTAAGAAACACTGATGGCGAAACACACTGATCTGCAGCACACACACAGTGACACGACATTCGCCCACTGCCTCCCAAGCAGTCAATGGACATGAAGTTATAGCAACTTGTGTTACAACTTGTACTACAAATAAACAACTCACCACTCTGAAACTTCTTTCTCCAGTCTAGATTTCAAAGCGGCTTTGTTTTGGATCATACTACCATGCTTGTCAGCACCTGCGCTGCCCTACTCTGCTAGTAGACCTTACCTAGGTACTGCACATGTGTAACTCCTGACAAAGATTGAACAGAAGTGAGCTGCTTCACTCAGAAGCCAAAACGGAGTATTCAACACACAGGGGTGAAAGGACGCGCTGCAGCAATGCTTAGAATGTTTTTTGAAAATTAAACCACGTAAACCTATTCTGGTACAACCTCTAATTTCAACTATGAACCTGAAAATCAGCATAATATGACCTCTATAAGTGGTTCTGTTATGTAAATGTGACGAAAAACAGAAGCTACTCACACTCTGTAACAAAGAAGTTGAGTAAGGTAATGACCACAGTGTGGCCGCTGAACATGTAGTCACCACATGTATGAACCCCTGTCAGGGTCATCCCAAATCCGCTCCAGATGGCCACGGCTCGCTGCAGTTTGGCCCACATGTCACCATACATCTACAAGAGAAGAAGTGAAACGATCAGCACTGTCATCCATTATAGAGGCAGAGATGTTGTGATTAAGAGTTGACTATCGTGTTACCTTTCCTGAGCATTGCAGGTGCTGTCCTGGCACAGACAGGGAGGTGACAAACATTGTGATGCAGCGCAGCATGAACACCGTCCCCATGAGGCTGCACATGCGGCGCAAAAGGATGGACCTACAAGTTGTGACAAACTGAGTTAACCCTGGCCTTCCATGGTATCGATTAAAGGGACACAAGTGTAGGTATCTGACAGCACAGTGACAACAATGCAGTGATGTGCCAGACTCTACCTGTGTTTATGGAGCAGCAGAACCAGCAACCAGATATTACAGAGGATCACTCCACACGCTTCAGCCATAGCAAAGGCCCATGGTATCCTAGGCACACTGTTGAAAAGAGAAACAGAGAAATGAGTCCATAAAAAGTTAACTGACCACTATTTCTCTAGTTCAACTTCTTATAGATGCAGGGACTTGCTGCTTTTATCTGTTGTATATCATCCTACACTGAGTGTCTTTGGGGTTTTCAACTGTTGGTTGGACAAAACAAGCAATTTTCTTTTTTTTTTACTAAACTACTGAACAAAAATAATAAGACAGATTAATCAATCATGAAGTCTCAGCCCTAAAATAAACGGACACAAAAGCTGTAACTTGCTTTTTCTTGTTCTCTCTTGCCAAAGACACTCCTTTTATCCAAACACATTCTGGCGTTTCCCCCAAAATCAGATTTCCCAATATACTTAAGACATTCTGTTTTAAAACTCAAAGCTAGTCATAAACAAAGGGTCACGCTAAAAATTAGGTCACTTGAAAAAAAAAAAAAAACACTCAAAGATCCCTTTGAACCTAAGCTAGCCCATCGGGAATATTTGGGGACAATAATAGAAACATGCCACAAGGAAGTAGGGCAATTATAATGTCCACCATCTGGTGTGATATTCTGACAGTTAATAAAAATATATATGTTTGTCTCACTCTCTTTAGAAATTACACAGCTGACTTTTTTTATTTATTATGTGGTTAAACATTGCCACAGGTGAGAAAAATAAGTCTCAAGAGTGTCTTAACTTTCACACACCCACCTGTCTAGAAAAATATCTGGCAGTGGAGGGTATGTGCGCATGTCAGGCACCCTCTCATGCACAATGACCATGACAAAGGATGTGAATCCAAACACAAACACCACATAGATGGAGCTAAGCACTGTCTTCCAGTACTCTGGATCCAGGCGCCGCGTCTGCTGCTTGTACTTCCCATTAGTATACTGGTGATACTCCTCTCCCACTGGTGCTGTGTCAGTGCTATCACAGTCTCTGCCTGGGTCTCCATTACACAGCCAGTCCAAACTGCCCCCGGAGCCCGTAGGAGAATGGCCATCGAAGGGAAGACCCAGCTCCTCCAACACGTCGATGTTTTGTTTTTGCAGTTTGCGGATGGACACCATCAAGCGCTTGATGTCCCCCAGCACCTTGAGCTCCAGAGGTGGCGAGCGGAGGTCATACTCGCTCAGGGCCAGCAGACTGGTGCCGTCCAGTCGGTGCTTGTTGCACAGCAGGTCCACATAGTCACAGAAGCCCTCTTCCTTCAGCCACCTGGCGACATGTTTTGGCGCCCATCGACGGACACTCAGATGTGTCATTTCCTGGAGGAAAGAACATCACAATTCACAAACAAAAAACTGCAACTGAGCTCTCCCTTACTGTCAATATCTGTTCTTCAGTGACTTCCACACCATCAAAAAAGGAATCTTAGCAGAAGTAGGCACTATTTATGGCAGTCTTTATTTCCACTGAATCAGCAGTACTAATTCCAAACAAGCCACGCAAGACTGCCACATAGACAGAAAATAACTTTCCTTTGTGACAAAAATTATACGTGACAAAAACAAGACAATTCTTGAGCTCTTATTGAGCAACTTGAGCAAATATTTGAGGCAAACACTAGTAAGAGTTTGTTGTCACACCCTCCAAGTTTGGGTGAAGGAGCAGATACATTGCCCAGGCCTTAGTGACTTTTTAAAACTTTTGTGCTAGTTATGAATAACGACTTGTTGGTTATTATCCCCAGTCTTACTTCTAGCAGACACTTTCCTACACACTGACCGGAATAATTATCGCTTAAGCTCCACAAACCACTTTCTCTAAAGTCTCTTCCCAGGATTAACGTTACAAAGATATCCATACAACGTTAGCATTTCTACCTGTCTGGATTATGTGAGATGTTGGCACGGTGGCTTTGGTGTTTTACAGAGCAGCTATAGCTCATATGTTAAACGGTCAGTAACTTTGTCCAGTGAAAACCATCAATCTGCAATAACCAAAATCTCTGACCAGGAGCTAATTACACTAATTTATTTCAATATCTTTTAACGTTAAGACATCTAGCCAAACTGGTGGTTAACGGTGTATACGACCGCAAACATTTCTATGGCAGACGTGAAACCAAGCGAAAGCATCATTTCTTCTACCACAACAACCCGGCCCAATGCAGGCTAATTCAGTTCTAGCTAGCTGTCGTTAGCTAGCAAGCTATTTGCTAGCTTGATCAATGCGTGTGCCTTGCGCTCACTCACCCGGACTGAGATGTAACAGAGGACGATTCAGAAACGTGTTTATTCAACTACCTAGCTAAATGGCATCTCACAAGAATCTGAGGAAATCATATTAGCGTGCGCTGCAATAACACGGGCGTGTTAAAATCATTTCTCTCTGGCTTCGTTACTGTTGACTACACAATGTGGTAATGTCCGGTATAGCCGCGCACGTGAAATCAGCCACTCGGGGCTTGGCTCCCGCTGCTTAACAGCGACACCTGCCGGTGGAAATATGGTAACGCGGCGCAGGGTCTTTGATTTTGCAGTATTGTTGTTGACGCAAAGGCATGTTTCTTGCGGTTAAATAAGAAGTCGTGGATGGACATAAAATGTAGGCTACTTGAAACAGATTTTGAGGTGTGAGGTTGACCAATGTTTAGAGTATGGGTCACTGATTTAATTTTAGACCAGGAACACCTGTCCTTGTCAGTACCAACATGGTTATAGTAAAGCCTCAACAGAGTTTGAAAATAAATGTTCAGAGAAGAAATCATGTAAATAGGTACTTCCTGAGTAGCATTTTGTTATGTAGGCAACTGTTTATGCAGTATAAATGTTTATGCATATGCACTATGGAGAAT
>JAPMOB010246311.1:0-24278 GCA_029875015.1 Lepomis gibbosus | reverse complement strand
ATATATATATATATATATATATTACACTACACCACTATGTATCTTACCAAAGCATTAATGATAGTCAATGCCGGTCAACATATTATGCCTCTTGGAAAAATACAAAAGCCTTGCTTTATAATGTTTGTTTTCAAGTGCATTGACTCAATTTTATACTTAAAGATGGGTTTGAGTTCCACATACGTTCTTGTTGATCACAAACACTTTCTGAATAACTTATGCTGATTCAAAAACACTCAAGAGGCTACTGTATTTCCGACCTTAACAGCACGTTGATTCTCTTCGTGGCATGACTATCATGACCAGGCTGGTCCTTTTTCATCATGTTGTGTGTGTATATGTTTGTATGTATGTTGTGTGTGTATGTACCTGCACACGCATGTTTGCATACTTTTGTATTAGCACTAGTTTGTAAAGTCCTATGTGCTAGTGACTTTTATATGCACAAAACCAACCATAGAGCTGTAAAAAAAAAAAAATTTAAGTTTGAAGTTGATTATTGTGATCATAATTGTAATGAATACATTGCAATAGGCTTTTAAGAATCACTTGAATGTTGTTAAAAATACCACTACAGATGTATTTTTGATAGTTCCAGTTTCAGGCATTTAAGGATACATCTGACATTAGTGTTTGCTTTTTGTGTTTGTAGAAAGAATTTACAAGGGGATGAGGTGCAATTAGTCCTGACCTAGAAGAGATGGTATGTTTGGTTGTCACCTTTTACTCTTTATTTTTTATGCCAGTATTATACTATTTATGTATTTCTGCTATTATTTTATTTTAAAAGTGCCAATAAAAGACATTGGGATTAATGTTGTTGGGTGTCAAGTTTTTTTTTACCATATTTACCTGTTTGAACTTCCAAAACAGTTTTGTACTTTCATAAAATATACAAAAAAATCTGAATAACAATTATATATAAACATTATTATTTGTCTGTATTATACTAAGTCCATTAACCGCAGATATGTTTGCTACCATATATCCTTAAGAGATGTGTTCATGTGACAGTCATTTTTATGCCAATTGCCTTCTCAAAATGACATGTTTCCTACACGCTAAGTCATTTTCTTTGCCCTGCAAGGCGGTCATTATAATTGTACGCACTGTTTTTTAGGTCTTATAGCAAGACATTTACAGAGTTTTAAAAAAAATGTTTAAATATATATTTTATCATTCTCATTTAATGTGGTATTTTATCTGTAAATATGAGGGAGGGAAAGGGTCTGTCACCCACATGACAGGTATATTTTGAATAAATCCATGGAGAAAATATATTTTGATAAACCTTTCTGTAAATGTCTGGAACAAGGAAATACCTCATTAGCATATTAAAAAAATAAGAAACAAAACGTTTCATTGTGATATAAGTAAAGTTGGGAAAAGATCCTTTGTTTCTGTCTGTCACATCTTTAGCTCCTCTAACAGGAAACTTATCACACTGCTCGCTGGGGGAATCACGATGCGAAAACTTAACAGATCAATAAAGTCAGTCGACCGAAAGTTACGCTTTAGCATCCCGACCAAGCGGGTCTGCTTCTCCTCCTGGCAACGGTTCATCATGGTTACACTTGTGTCACGTGACTAGCAACATAAACACATGTCCGGGGAGCTAATGTTAAGGGGGTGAAGTAAGCTAAGCCTTCTCCTTGTTCACAACAATATGTTTCAGATGTGATGGCGATGCCATTAATTACTCCTCATGAGTCGGACTTTCTTGTAGTCTCTGAGAGGGGAGCATCATGTCGAGGACGGGAAAGATACGTATAAAAATGGAGACCTGTGCCGGTCCGATGAGCTGAAAAATGGGAGCAAGCGCTTCAGTGTCGCTGTGTGTAAGTGAAGCTGCGGGTAGCAGTAAGCTGCTATCCTTTTACATTCTTCGGTGTTTTCATTACTGCTAATTTTAGGCTAGGTATGAGGAGCAGATGAAAAAGACAGCCATCTGTTGTTATAACATGGGAATATTCTGTGTCTGAGTCGGATATAATTTAATTAACGTTAGCCATATGTTGTTTCATCCAGAAATGTAATTTAAGGATGGAACATTTCTGCTACATGTCCTCTGTCCATGCAGAGCGACCCGTCTTCAGTGAGAATCCTGAGGACCACTTCTAAGGTCAGCCCAGAGCCCACTGCTCCCACCTTGGTATCAGAACCTGAACTCGCCACCAGGTGTGTGTTTGGTGTTTCTCTGGAAACACTGAGGGAGGACAGGCAGATGGTCTGTGGAATACCTCTTGTGCTAAGAGACATGGTGGAGTTCCTGGATAAGAATGGTAATTTAGGCACATACTTGCTATTTTGGTTCCGTGACTCCTCTGCTGTTCATGTCATTATCCCATAAATCTCTCTTCTCCCTCCCATCCCCCTTTCTTTCTCTCACTCTCCCAACGCAAAACAATACTCAAACATAACCTGTATGTGTACTAACTGAATCTATTTGTTACGTTATCACAGGAATGCACCACAGAGGTCTATTCCGTCTGTGTGGCTCGGTGGTGCGGACCAGGCAGCTGAGGCAGCGGTGGGACCGGGGAGAGAGGGTGGACCTAGAGCTGCAGGAAGACGTCCCCACTGTGGCTTCGCTCCTCAAACTGTTCCTTCGGGAGCTGCCCATACCCATAGTTCCCGAACCCCAGCGCAAACAGCTGGTTCTGTGTCTCACAGGTACTGCTATTGGTGTTAGGTTTGAGCAAGGCGCTGCTTAGCTCAATCAATATGTGACCATACCTCTGGACACCATTTGAGAGCCACAGTACAGCATTAAACAGGACAGGAGAGTGGCACAGTAGAGAAACTGTCAGTATAGGTCAGATGTCTGTTTAATTGACGTGTCCCTTACAGATTCAGCGTCATTATTCTTTAGCTAATCTTGAAAAGACAAGGGAGGTGAGCATGTCCTAAAGAATAACATAGTTATGAGGCTACCTTAATGTAAAAAGTATGAGCTGAATGTGTGTCATCAGGTAATTTTAAGCGTTGAAGACAATTCAGGATAACAAAACATTTTACTAAATCGCTAATAAACTGAACTGTATGTTGAATATAAAGTATTCATTAGTAATATAATTATATGTAAGATTTCCAGCAAAGAACATCTAAAATAATTGCTATATACAGTCATTAAATGAATCTATAATATTGGAGGTGAAGACACTTACAGAAAAGATGAACACCACATTTTCTGGATACAGACACGTTGATGAAGGTAATCTTAATTTAGATGATTCTTATCTCTAAATTGTGGATTAAAGGTTAAATGATTTAAGCTAGGATAAGAACTTGTGGTATGTTTGTTATTCTTCCATTTTTTTTAGTGACAATGACTGTATTTTTTTTATTTTTTGCATGTTTCCAACACTTATTCAATCAAACAGCTCTTTGCTTAGACAACAGGGATGTAGACGTGGAAATTAACGGAGTTGAGAGGTCACCTTTTGTGTTTTCCTCAAAGTACAGCAACAGTAGACACCGCTAGGGTTTTCAAGTATTATTTAATTCAGTGATTGTTCTTTGAGGAACCAATTCATCATTCACTCAGTTAAATGAAACTCCTGACAAATGCCCAGATGGTTGTCTTAAAAATATTATTTAATGTGAATTTTATACTATGTTATTTTATATGTGCGTGATGCTGATAATGGTCTGGTTTAATTGTATAAGGTTGGTTATATTCTTAAAATTTCATGCTATGTTTAAGGCCATAATGTGCTGCACCCATTATGTTAACATACCAACCAATATGTATCTGAGTTCCATTATATACCACATATTCATAGATACCAAAGACTAGTGGTTGAAGTGCATGTTAATAAATACTGTTGTGATGTTTTTGCTTATTTTTAGGATATGCTAATGAGGCAGAGTTGAACCATTCTCTGAGAGAAAATCTTTGCCACCTCCCTGCTGACAACCTCCTTATTTTGTCTTACCTCATCCACTTCCTGTCCAGAGTGGCTGCTCACAGCCAATCAAATCACATGCCTGTGGAAAATCTGGCAACCATCTTTGGGCCTTGCATATTCCAGTAAGTTGCTGTTATTAATGCCACATTCAAATCTTCTCCAGACCTGTACTGGAACACAAGGATCCACATGAGCAGACAGTTAAGTGACTTGAGACTTTCTTAAAGTTAGTCAGTGGTCTAACTTTAAGAAAATGTATTTCAAAGTGTTGGTTTTCAAACTTAGTTTTGAAAAGATTTCTCTAAAAGGATGGTCAAGAACAATCTAGAGTTCAACAAGTAAAACTACTGGAAGTGAATTATGTTCAAGCTTGTCTTTGTCAGATCCAGGTGTAGAAACAAAACAAAAACACTTTGTCTGTTTGTCATGAGAGCAACCTACAAAGTGTCTGGCCCAGTTCATCAGCAAGTGGTTGTGTTTTTCACAGCTATACTGGTAATTTTGGGGCGAGATGGGTTTGTCACCAAGGAAATGGGTGTGGATTGTGGTTGATAACACTAAGCATGGCACACAAAAAGACAGACTGATATAACAGTTCATCAGGATTTTGTCATTGGCTTCTCCCCTCCTGTTTACAGAACTCAGCTATCGCTGTAAACATACACTCTCTCTAGGGACACACATTTACAATCAGACTTGTGTTCAGTTTCTGCCACAGTGGAAAAGACTATTTAGCCAACACCCTTTTCAACTATTCCCCCATCCGTTGATCTCCCAGTCTCATCTGTGACATCCCTGTTTTCTCTGAAAGTTAACGGCATGTCAGTGGAATGTGGTAGCAGTTGCGCCATGAAGTTTTGCATATGTGGGGAAAATGTCGGATGATTATAGCTAGGGGAAGAGATGGTTAGGAGGTGTGGAGTTGGCAGCAGAGGCCTGGAAAAAGTTGGGGGTGGGTTTGGTTTGCGGTTGCTGCAGAGAGTTGGAGAATGTCCTGAGCCTTTTCCCTCTGGTTCCACAGGCATCAGAACAGAGGAAGAGAAGAACTGTATAATGGTTTGAATGAAAAAGATTAGAGACTGAATGAGAGATACATGCTGCAAAACATGTGCAGCTGAACAAAGCTACCATTTAGCCCAGTATATTGTTTTGTTTTTTAGCTCGTTCCTAGATTAATAATATTACTGTCAAAATAAGGCAAAATGAGATGGCAAGAAATTGTAACACCATACTCATGCATATTTGTCATCTAAGCCTCTTTATAAACAGCCTGTTGCCCTTGTATGCATCTGTTTTGTAATCCATGTGACAGGCTTCTCCTGTCCCATAATTCCCTTGATCTGCCTACACTGTAAACACATTGCTACTCAAGTTTTCTTCACTGTATCTATGCTATGTTAACCTTTACCTACTATGTATACAAATGACCTAAAACGGCAGCATGGATGGCATGCCATGTTAAAAACAAAAAGCTGCTTCCAGGTCAACATGTGAAGACTATTTTGGTCAGAGGTGGTGCTTACCTCTGGATTGTGAATGTTATGACCAGGAGGTTCACATATCTATAAATCAGTGAGCAGAAAGTGAAACTTTACAAAGCTGTTTATTTTCGGCAATGGGAAATTTTCATCTCCGTTCACTGATGCGTATGACCTTCCACTAGATGGAACCCTTTTCCATTTTGTTTGTTACAACACACTAGCAGAGGACCACTTTGAATACACACTACATGTGATATTGTGTTGTTGTTCCCCTGTTTTTTCTTTATGCAGTGTTCTATCAGGACCCAGGATGCTGGAGGAGCAGAGTGTGAGTAACGCTCTGCTGCTCCATCTTCTCCGGCATCAGAACGTTCTCCTTCCAGTCCCAGCCGAGGGCACAGTGGCCTCTTCGACCGTCTCCTCCTCCCCAGCTCCCCCTACTCTCTCTGCTCTTTCACACTTTGAGGTGAACCATCATCATTGATTCAGTTTCAACATCTTTCTTTTTACACTGTTTGATTACATCAGTAGGGGTGTAATCATAGCACTTACCAACAAACAGAGCTATTTCATTTGCAAAGGCCTTGAATATTTTTTCGTGCCTTTCATAGACAGTGAGACGGCAGCAGACTGTCATGAGTTATTATTCACATGTAAACAAAGTGGCTTTGCTACAGTGGATTGGGCATGCAAGAGGCTGTTTAATCCTTTCAGTCAGCGCTTAAATTAACTTAGATTAATTATTTTTTAATTGTTTGAACCATTCAAGTAACTGTTTCCAGGTTGTGTTAATTGATTAATTATATTACTAGGTATTATTGTTATATAGCTCCAAAGTGCTGACAAAAAATGTGCTATGAATTAGGGCTGGTAAATAAAACAATAACAATAATTATCGCAATATAATTTTTTTCAATAACAATATAACAAATTGTTCAATAAATATTCAATAAATGTTTGATTTAATTCACTTAAATCATACAGAAATTAGGAATTAATTTTTGTATTAAGATGTTTATTTTGTGGAGGAAAAGTGTTGTGAAAAAAGCTTTTACTTAATTTTACTTATGCATATTCGTTGACCAAAATTGTTTTGAATGTTCTACCTCAAATTTGTGAAGTGATCCACTGTTTGGCATCAAGTGTTGACAAAAACTTAAAACAAATCGCAATTTGATACTTATCGTGATAATTATCGATATCGGAATATGTGAAACTTTCTATCGTGATAACATTTTTGGCCTTATCATCCTATGTATATACTATGAATGTAAATAAAGTCATACCCTTAAAACTAATTGCAGGCCTTATTGTCCCTACTGGCTTTCTGTCATTCTTTGACCAGTATTACTGCGAAAAAAAATATTAAATTGCACTCTATGTGGTATCTTAAATTTAATTTGGTGTGAAAATGCAAAAAAATTGCTTGTTTTCTCTCTGTAGTCGTATGTGTGTATTCACTCTTGTTGTCCTTGGTAGGTCCGACCCAACAGCTGTCGCTCAGAGCAGAGTAGTGTGGAGAGGTTGGAAGGAGAGACCGGTGCTTTTGACCAAACAATAGGAATACAATCTCAGCTCAACAGGTACTGTCATCATCATCAGTAACTTTGTAACTGCACAAGATAGATAGATGTTATTAATGACTTATTCCCATGTAGTTGTTTTGAAACAGCTTAAAAAACAGAAGACATTCATGTGGTGTGAATATACACAAGCCTCTCCCTTTATATATCTTGTCCTGCGGGGATAATTAGGACCTGACCTTTTTCCCTGTAGCATTTCACTCTATATACAGCATCGTTTAGTCAGTTGTCAGGTTAATGGTTGGTAATGGTGATAAGGCTGGGACGTCATTCACAGGGGATTAAGGCCAACCTCTGGAGGCTTTTTACACTCTGTTCTTGGAAGTCATAAAAATGTCAAACTGTATTGCTTTTTATTTTATCACCGTTAGACAGCCCCACTTCTTCTCTGGAAACTAGAGCTTTTCATTAGTGTTAATTGTTTCATTAGATGCTCTTCCACAAGGAAGTGAACATCGAATCGAAGAACGTCACTGCTGCCTATGACAAATAGCCTCTGTCAAACTTTTTCAGCTCTTCAGGCATTCTTTGATGTCTCCCTATGAAAAAGGTTGAGCAGTTAGGAAAATGCTCAATAGAAAACAGAAGCTAAACATTTGAATGATGCTTGCTATTACCATTAGCTACGATCACCCATTAACCAAAGATGAAGCTCTGGATTCCAGTGCTGCAACATGGTCCTTCTAACAGCTTTAAAGCTTTAAAGTTTCAGACAGGCTTAATGAGAAAAGGAGAAGTAGACAAATTAACGATAATTAGATATTCAAGAAAGTTAGACTACAGTTCAATCATTCATTTAATAGGCTAAGGCAGGTGCAACACACCGTTGGCTACAGAAACTGTGACACCCTGATATCAACAGGGATAAGTGTTGTTGCTTGTACAGCCAGCTGACTGGTCTTTCAGTCTAATGGCTAGTCAAAAAAAGCAACACAGTTTTACTTTTTGAAGGAGTGGAGTAGGACAACAATAGCAAATTGGTCCCCCAGATAGAATGTACACAGTGTCAGCCATCTGCTTGTGGGGAACTTTTCCCACTCACAGAACCTGGAGGCTACTGTGCTATTTCCTATTTTTAAATTGCGAACGTGGGTTGCAGCAAGGTTGCCAAACAGACGTTAAATTACATTTATATATCTTCTATTTTTGTCCACCCCTCGTCAGCATGTGACATGGCATTCACGTGCACTTGCTAATTCATTCTGTAGCAGTCACCCATGTATGTGAGTATAGTTGTGTGCCTGGTATCTTAATTTGTCTGTGTCTGAATGGAAGTTCTGCTTGAAGCTACTGGGGATAAAAAATCATTGTTGTTGACATTGTAAGCAGTCTTGTTGTGGTTCTGTTTACTTTGTGGTATAAAAGGTCTGTTCTCAGTGGAACTCATGTTCTCATGTTCATGTATATGTTATTTGAAAACAAGAATATATTACTAGGTATTACTAGTAAAATCCTATGAAGGTCATAGAAATATTCAAATACAGCAGCATTGTAGCCAGATGTCAGACTGACCAGACCGTAATTAAACTACCAGCATGTGTCAGTTTAAAGAGGCGACATCACTCCATCCAACTGCTCACCGGCCAAATAAATTAATATAACAAGACACTGAGACACTATCTCCATGTAGCACAGAGCAAGAAAAGGTAAATCTGTATTGACTGTGGAGTTCTTTTCCAGCCTTTAGGCACCATCTGTATGCGCATCATCTTAGATCATTTCATACAACATAGACACACATGGACACTCCTGCACACACACCTACAGATATTAGATACTAAGATGTAAAATCTGTCACACCTGCTGAGGAGAGCCAAGCTTCATACCATGCCAGTTTTGTGTGTTCTCGCCAGTTTCAAGTGTTTGTTTTTTTTAGCACTCATAGGGCAAACAAACATCAATAATTTTTCATCTAACACCTTCCCACTCTCGTCTGTTTAGCAGGGATAAGGTGCTGCACCATTCCAACTCTCTGTCTGTCTAGAGCTAAGATACAAACTGAAAGGCACACAGGCTTTCCTCTTTTCTGGTTAGTCTAAGTCCTGTTTCCTCAACCTAATGAAGGGGTCCAGATCAAATAACTATGTTGGGGTGTGAAAATGTATTTTGTTCTTGTATTTATTTATTGACTTCATGAACACAGCAGCAATGCAGGATCCAGAACAGGTAGCCCCATTTCTCATGGTTCATTTGTTAAAAATGTTTGATTTAGGTTTGTTTAGTATAAAGAATGGGGCCTTTTTTGGGTTTTTGATTCTGCACATCAGACTGGGATTCGTCACTGGGATGTTTTTGCTTTCTGCAAACATGATTTGCATGTTGTTCCGTCTGGCCATGTCTGGACCGCTGTGCTTCCCACTGACGTCACAGTCCATATTGATTCTAGTCTAATTATACCCACAAAGGCTTTGATTTCAAAAAAAGTGTCATGCTTTCTGTTTCTACCAGTTACACAAGATCATATTTCAAAAAGATATTTAACGCTAAGAAAAAGGACAAAGTAAGCTAATTACTTGAAAACAATAAATAATTACAATAAATGTCCCTTTCACTTCAGTAATTTCATAATTTCATAAAATGATCAATGTTCAGGTATAGGTAAACAAATAGGTTTCATATATTGAGGTTTGTTGGTTGATACGGATGAACAATCTTCCCTATGTAGTCACGCTTTTTGAAAATCAGCATTGCACATCCCAGTTGTAATTCTGATTGTGCGTATTAGCCAGTATTTAAACTCGTGTTTGAGTGTGAATGGATGCAGCGTGCAATTTGTGTGTGTGTTCTTGTCCCAGCCTCTCTGGTCTATTTCCACCTATTACAGTGCTAGAGCTGGCATTGTTGACCTCTAATATGACTAAGTACTGCTGTATGCGAGTTTACATCTGTGTGTGTATGTGCGCTTTTATGTAAGTTTGTGCGTTGTGCGTGCGTGAGTGCGTGTATGTGTGTGAGAGCACGGGTAATTGAAGGTGGTGGGTCAGCTCTTGGCCTGCGGGTGTCACTCGTATTGTTGACCATCAAGTACTCGACATCTGTGCCCTCCTTTCTTTATGTCTTTGGCTTTTTTCCATCGCTCCACAGCAGCAAGCTGTTTATTGTCACATGTAATGCCAGATTGCTGTAAGTTTAGACGTTTTGGCAAAGGATGTTTTCTTGTCTCATCTGCTTCAGCATCAGTAACAACAACCATGGGTCTACAGTCCTCCACAAGTGAGTGAGATTAATGCAATGCGGTCTTAGACACAGAAAAGAAATGTAGTTGCTTGAGAGCAGTGGTCATTAATGCATGAAACTATTTTTAGCTTGCAGTTAGTTACCAACAAAGAAATCTGTGGTTTGAGAAGCAGGAGCTAATTTTTGCATTACTTTACATTGTTTACATTACATTTACATTTGTCTGCAGCTTGTGTCTGTCTCTCCTAGTTATTTGTGCAGTTTGCTTTGTTGTTTTTTTTTTACATCTGACCAAGGTTTCTTAAGATGAAAAATGTTTATGGGAGGGAAACTTGAAGCAGAAAAGTAGTTTATGTTCAGAATGCAGACTGCTTGTCTTCCTGGCTCACTCTTTAAGTGGTGGCCTGAGCAGCTATCATTAGTATCTCGCTGGTGCTATACTGACCCATCTGCTTTAGGTTACAGCTCTGGAGTCATACACCGCTTTAAGCAAGTACGTGACTGATGAGCTGTTTTTGGATCACGTCGTGGCAAATCAGTTTTGCTTGTTTTCGCTGGGAGCAGCTCATTAGAGCTTCATGAGACGTGTCATGGTGTAGCATTAGATTAAGCACCGCTTATTCATGACCTGCCAGATGTTTGTTTTCCAAACTACTTGGTGCAGTGGCAAGCAGTTTTTTGTTATTTGCTTGGCATTCCAGGCTTAACTCATGTTATCCTTGTGATATACAGATTGATGCAAGACTACTGTATTCCTATCTATCTGTTTCTTTGTGTCTTTAGAAAAGTTTCTTGTTATCCTTGATCAAGGTTATTAAAGTTTTGGATTTTTCATTAGTTTTTATTTTTATTTTGTTTTGACTTTTTGTTTTCAATTTCAGTTTAGTTTTAATTAGTTTTTAACTTGGGTTTGTTAGTTTAGTTTAGTTTTTATTTATTGAAAATTGCTTAGTTTTAGTGTTTGTTGCTGCAAGATGCCAAGCTATTATTTATTTATTTTTAGAAATTACAGAGAAATGAGTTTAAAATTTACAACCATTAAAATACATACAATAAATACATCCCGTACATGAAATAATATATGGGCCTAAGTAGATGTAGAAATCACTCGTCAGTTCAACATCACTTCCCTTGGCTTCATATCCTGAAATGTAGGCTTATTAGGTCCTATAAAATAAATAAATAAATAAACGGAAACTAAGGACGTTTACTCTTTCATTTCAGTTAGTTTCAGCTAGTTTTGCAAACCTACAATACAATTTTACTTAGTTATTGTTTTTTTTGTAAATCCTCGTTTTTATTTTTATTTCAGTTAATGACAATGCTTTTTCACATCTAGTTTTTGTTATTTCGTTCATCTTCTTTAAAATGATTTCTGTATAAACTTTATAAAAGATGCCTTATTAGAAAATGGTATTTAACTTTCTTCTCATCTCCTCCTGTGTGTGCACCCATCTGCCTAGCTCACTTTCTTTCTCTCTCTGTCTGTCTCTCCATAGTGCTGACACACTGCCGCAGGGCTGTGAAACCAGCTCTGACGTCAGCGCTGACATTCAAAAGCTGATTCCAGACCTGGAGGTTCATAAGGAGAGCAGTGAAAGTACAGAGGCCCGCTCTCTGCTCTCCTGCCCCACTGACCCAGGGCCAGAGCAACACCCGCAACAGGGCAGACCGTCCCGAAGCATCCAGGTAGAGCCACCAGAGTGTACCATAAATGGGTGAGCGTTTCTTCCATATGTCTTTCCTTTTTTCACACAGGTGATTTTTTTTCACCTTAAGTGATTTGAGAAGTTGATAACATTTGCCCCTTTGCCCCTCTCTGCCTTCTTCAGAACTCAAACATACAATGCATTGTCATTGCTATGACATCTAGGAATTGTGTCACTCTACAGTTTGTTTATCAACAGGACCTTTTCTCAGTACAATATGGCACCATTTACCTCCATATCAAAGGAGAAAGAGGAGGAAGAAGCTGATGAGCTCGAAAATAGAAAGAAACCCTCCTCACTCGTCAAAGATGACTGTTCAAAGGTGTGCATCGCTGATTTTCTTGCTCTCACATTCTTTGGGGGTTTTTTTTTGCTTTTCTATTCTTTCCTATTATCTTATTCTTTTTTTGCCCTTTCTCGATCCAATTAGACATCTCTACATGTGAATATCATTCAACTGTTTCTATGGTCTTTCGCATTTATTTCTATATTTTGGTATATATAAATGTAGTAAATGGTAAAAGAAGGACAGTTCCTCCTGCATGTGCTGCAAATGATGAAGTATCAAAGCAAAACTATGCTTTTATTGTTTAAAGTGGAACATCGTTTAGCTCACCGCGGGACTGGATGGTTATATGACATGGACTGTGTTTCAGGCTTCCATGGATACAGGGCAGACATCATCTATTTCAGACTGCTGCATAGCGAATGTATCACAAAACAAAACCCAAAGACAGATGCAGCACACAGAGAGGTGAGAAGAAAATGTCTGCATCAAGACTACACAAGATGGCATTTTGTTGCATCTTTGTACTGTTTTTGTAGCAGTGGCCGTTTGTTGATTGGTTTTAAAAGATAAAATCCAAGTGGAATAAAGATCCCCAATTTCACACAAATTAGCTGTTTGAAATTAAACTGAGATTCAAACATAATCAAATCAAATCAAAGACAATAATCATTATCAAACGGGGGCAGAGTTTGTTATTACAGTTAAAGTGGATCAGATTCAACTTTATCTGATTCCTTTGGATGCTACAGTTGTTTTTGTCCCCCTCCACCCCTGCTTGGTTCCTCTCAGTTCAGCTCATCTCTCTGCCCTGCAGTCAGTTGAGAAGTAGGTTATTGGAACAGTGTGCTGCTCACAGTCATAGTTTTGATATGATTCCAGTCCAAATAACACTGACTTGCCACAGGGGCTCACGTGGAGCCGGCCAACTAGCTATATTAGACCGGCCTAGCATGGTGGCACACTGACCCTTTGTTTGTGCTGCCTCCACAGAGCCACGGGACAGGTCATCCGTGTTATACCTTATTAGTGTCAGACATGGATAAGCCATAACCTTAATGGCAGTGCCAGATGACCGTCTAACCTCAAAGCTACACACAGTACAGGGTGATCCTGCCTCTGAGCAGGTTTCATACAGTATTGATTATGATTACAGACAGAGCACAATGTGTATTAAAGTCACATGGACTGTGAACCAGAGAGGGAAACAGTGTTTTTGTTGCTTTAAAAAAATACTTAATGTGATTTCATTGTATTTGCCTGTTGTTGACAGAATTGTGTTTTTCAGCAAGCTGTGCTGCATGGAGTACAAGACAGAAGACAAAAGCACAGCGTCCGAGTGGAAGGTAAAAAGGCTTTTGTGCCATCTCCAAATTATTTCCACAGGCTCCCATTTCATTTCAAGCCAGCGAGGATCATTCTGTCATAGCCACGGCTCAGAGTTGTAGCCTTAGGCTTGTGAGCTAGCAAAATGAAATGCATTAATGCACACAGAGCCATTAAGTTAAGTCAGTTTACCTAATATTGTATATAAAAAACACAATGATATGAATGTTTGATTTAATTCCACAGCATAGGCAGAGGAAAAAGAGAATGTGTTAAACGGGTGTGTTGCTAGTCTTCATTCATAGCACGACTGACATACAATGAGGTTACCAAATTAATCCACAGTAATAAAACAGGATGCCTTTTTAATTGGATGATGTTCGCTACCCAACCTGGACCGATGATTTCCTTCAGAGTTCAGCTTGAAAATATATTAGTCTTTACTTTTGTTTAATAAACTGTTATAAAGGTTGATGAAAAACTAACCTGATCAGCTGATAAAGATAAAAAGAAATAAATTCACGATCTCTCTGTATGTGTCATTCTAGCCTACATTTTTGTGTGTTTATGGCTGTGTGCCCACGCGTGTGTGTCAGTAAGCGTGCTTCAGGAGTGGGACTTCATCAGTGCGTATGCTGTCTGTTCCTTCAGGGGAGCGGAGGAAGAGGATGTAGTGGTTCTCCTGACAGACACAATGATCGCAGAGGCAGGAACAACAGTGATGACGTAAGTTCTCCTTCCCCACGGTCTTTTTGGATACACAAATTAACACTATCTTTAGGATGAGGGTGTCTATGACAACACGATGGCTGATGCCTCCAGTCATTGTGTGTGTTTGTTTGCATGTGTGTTTATGTGCACACCTGTATGTGTATTGCTAGGTGTGAGTTTACTTGCCTGTGGGTGTTGTGCCTCAGTAATAACAGCCTCATTCCTTCCACCTCCCTTCCATCCGTCCACCTCTTCTGTGTGACGCACACAGGTTTTTTTTTATGAATGAACAGCCGAGGCGAAAGGTGAGAAAGGCGAAGCTGAGCCTTTATCTGCTGCTGTTGATGATGATGATGATGCTGAGAATGATGTCAATGTGCCTAAATGAGCAAAAAAAAAAACCCAGAATGGTTTTGGCACAGCTCAACTGCAAATCTTTTATTTTTCTCACTCTGCATAGCACCACCAGAATTCATTGCATATACACCTACACGCCCACATACCGAGGCAAAACGTTCCGTGACTCCCAGCAGCTCCATCAAATAGACTCCACAGCTCTGTCTGACAACGTTGCCGTGGAAACGCCTCCTCATATACAGTACCTCTCTACTCCCTTGCACACACACACCCACACCACACGCACCCGACATGAGCGGTATTCCCGCCGCCCACCTTCTTCCGTGCATGACGAATAATCCATGTGGAGGCAGTTCGGCAGCAGAAGTGCCGGTCAGAAGGAAAACCATTTGGATATAGGGATTCTCTTTGGGGGCAATCTGTACTCTCATACACTCACACACCCACAAGCACGCCGATCCGGGGATCTGGGAATCACAGAGATACTGCTAATGGAATTACAGCGTGTTGCTCATCAGGGATCCCACGCTGGATGCTGATGCACATTAGGAATTGAAGTCACTTACTGACAGAAGTCGGCGGGATTCTTGTGTAGCTGGTTGAATGCCTGGCTGGCTGACTAGTTTCTAGTCGCACAGAGACCTGAGGAGAGCTATAGCAGAGGTAGCTGGTAATCGGTTTTTGCATTACTGAAAATATGCGCCACCTCAGCCCAGTGCTGCTTGTAATGACCATTTCTGCTTTTGTAACTGACTGGGAGCCTTGGAAGAGCAAAGATTTGCTTTTGTTTTTTTGAGAAGTTTTTCAGCCACCCCTGAAAGCAGCCTGCTCATAGAGCTGTATTCTGCCTTTTCACTTATTCCTTTCTAAGAGAGACTCATCTCACCTCATCCTGCAACTCTTCTCCAGTGCCAGAATATTTCTTTTCATTGGAGAGTTTTACAGGACCTCAAGATTCATGTGAAACGCTGAAGACTCCCTCCTCTGCAAACTACAACGCATCTTTCTGACTTCTCCTGTCCCTGCCCGTCTGCATCCCTGAAGCCATGTTCTGCTTCTGTTTCCAGAGCCCCTCCCTCAAGCTACAAGCCCTGGAGGCTGACTTGGGACCCCTGCCATCACCGGGAGACCCACAAGCTCAGGATAACCTGCCTGCCCAGCAACAGCCTCTTTCAACTGAAGAGCAGAACCTGTATCTGACCCACAAGCTGCCCCTCGACTCGCCACAGTCACCTCCAGCTCAGGATCAACACACGGATGACTCGTCACAGCCAGGTAAGACAATGGTAATCAAGCGGTGATAATACTGAAATGTTAATAATCAAGCTTCATCAAGTTCCAGTGTCAAGTGTTTGTTCGTGAGAAAGAGGAAAATGATGTAGAAGTTGCCAGTGATGAATTTTATTGTCCAAAGCACCTCAGAGTAAAGTCATTTCAGCTCGGGGGTCTCATACATACTTCATATATATATTGGAGCCTTTATTTTATAGTATCTAATTCATAACCTGTTTTTATTCAGAACATCTTCCTAGCTTCTGTAATTCCTTTGGTTCATGTAAAATAAAAGTCAGTAAATCTTTACAGCGAGCTATGCGCTTCATCATTCCCCAGAGCTGGGTGTGTCTTTTCGTGATAATAGCGCACCAAGGTATAATGCTGCTACTCTTGCATCACTGCACAGCTGCCTGTGACACGATGAAATTTGTACATGTAGTCAATAATATGTCACATGTTTGATTATATCTAGGCACCAATGGTGACAGTGTCAATATTTTTTTCTTGCTGCTCTTTTTGATGTCCATGTCTAGTTCTGGCAAGTGTTTTTTAACCGTAGAGGTTTTAACTGCTAAAAAATATAACATTCAGATTTGTTGTTGATTGTTTATGTCACATAGACCAAATAAAAATCTTAATATTTAAAAGAGTACCTTGAATAGGAAAGAGCTATTTGTCCTTCTTTCATTCTCCTTCTTCTCGTCTGGCTCTCTTTCTCTTCCTTCCTTCCTTACTCCTTGTGTTCTTCGTACCTACACCTACCTTTTTCTCCCTCTCTCACATGTCTCATTATGTTCCATCTGTCCTCGTGTATTATGTCAATTAAAAATGACTTTCATAATCAAACATACTCAAATAAAATAGTTTATGATAGATTTCAGTTAATATTTTGCCCTTCCTCTCTCTCTTACAGAACACACTCCATCCCCTCATTCATCAGAGTCCAGTCTTGTCCTATCCACTGCAGTTCTTTCTGGGGGGATTTCAGAAAATGACACCCTGCCAAGCCCACCAGGCCCTAACACCAGCCCACTCCTCTCCCGTTTTATGACGAGCGACTGCCCCGTTCCCTCACCGCGCTGCCCTAACCTCAGTCACAGCCTACGCTACAACCTAGACCCTGATGCAGCCCCTTCTCCACCATGCTCCCAGCACATAAGCATGTAAGGACCTATCCTCACTAACTTTATTTATTTAGACCACTTTTCAGAAGAAAATATCACAGTGCTAATGTGGTACAGATGCAGAGTGGAGGATTTCTGAATGGCTACCATGTTAGGTAATAGTTAAATGCATTACTTACTTATATCATGGAGTTGTGCGCTTTTCTGTCTCCAGGGCTCGCAGTAGTGTCCATACAGAGCTAGACGATGGCTCTGTGTCCATCTCAATGCTCAACAGACACATTCACACCCTGAGGAAGAGGATCAGGCGTTTTGAGGAGCGTTTTGAACAGGAGAAGCACTATAAGGTGAGGGAGGAAATCAGAGCTGCTCAGTCATTCTCGAGTCATTGTTGGATTGGAAGTTGTTGCCTCAGCGGGGGAAGCTCAGTGTTTTTCCTAAACCACCAAAAAGTTCTCACAGAGCCATGAGAGATTTTTCTTTTTTTCTTGAGCGTGTGTGTTCCTGGTTGGGTGTGAATTAGATATATTTAAGTTCTAAAATGATGTTGTGGATGCAAACGACTCACATCACAAAAGAGTGAATTACTCCCTCTAATGGTGCAGTGAGAAAATTACATTTTGTTACACACTGGATCTTTAGTCAGCTGGTTGATAGAGCTGCTACAGAACAACAAAATATTGGTAAAAACCCAGACCTGGAACCAAGGACAAAGTTAGAAAGGTTCCGGGTACAAGAGGTACAAGAGAAACACTTCTGTTCTGTCATTGATGTGAGTTTGATGTTTTTTTCCAGCCAGCGCACAATGACAAGACAGCCCATCCAGAGGTGGCCAGACTGATGAAGGAGCTTATCAAGAGTCGCAAGCAGCTTAAAGGTCAGTTACGATCGCAGTGGTGGAAGACTGTTCAGTTCTTTGCTTGAGTAAAAGTAGAGATACTTCAATGTACGAGTACAAATTACTCATACTAATGACATATTGTGACATCAATAGATGGTTAATAACTCATCAGTGCGTAAGTGCCATTTTTCTGTTGTAGCTGGTCGTGCTAGCTTTAATTACTTTATATACAGTGAGTTTAGTCGAGTGGTTCACATCCTGGGGGCCTGGTCACAAGTAAAGTCTAAGAAAAAAGAAAGTTCTTCTACAAACAAATCTGTATTAATCTTTTAAACTATTATAATGTTTGTTTTTTTGTGAAATATTGTGAAAATATGAGTTTTATCTCTTTAGGCTTTGAGTTCGAAAAGTTATTTAAATGAAACCATCTCTCCATTCTTTGGTGGACAACTAACAAGTGATGGCGTCTGATATGTCTGAAAGTGGCCCAATTACTATAAAATTAGACAATACCGTTTATACCGATATGGTTTGATGTTGAGTTAATTAATATGTTTCCGTAAAGTGCTGCCAGTGTTTGCTCCTCTCTCTCCGTCACCGTGGAGCCCCGCCCCTCCCTCTGTGTCTGCAGGCAGCCGTCTACTCATACATGCACTTTACTTCGGTGGTCCACCCAGGTTAGGCAAAGCATTGTAGCATTTACAGAGATACACAGAGTTATTACGTTACAAGTTGCGACACGGTGGATATTTTACAAGCACGGATCAGGTAAAGTGACAGTGAACACGCCGCCCCAACATGCAGCGCAGCTGCTGCAGTGAACGGAATCGCGAGAGGAAAAGTCCAGAAGAAAAGTTCTGTTTTTTTTCTGGCAACTTAATACAATTTAGCCTACTACTGATAGAGAAAGTCACAAAGCAGACATACAGGGAGAGAGAGACGGAAAGAAGCGAGGCACGCTGATGTGTTTGCAGCAGATGTACATTAGGTCTGTGAGTGTGAATAGAACTGAAGGAGGTGGATTCACTAAGTGAATGACATTTAAGATGGAGAATGAAGTATAATTAAATCGTTGAAATAAGACTCCCCTCCCCAACCCTGGGCCACTTAGCAGAAAATACAGATATATATTTATTTGACTGTGAGAGTACATGTTAATGAACAAACATGGAATACATGCATGTAAACACATCGGATTGTAGCTACAATCTAATTTCCATGCGTAGTCCCACAGGCTAGACTAACGTTACAATTCTGACTAAAAGTACTGGCATATGTTTTTTTGGTCCATATCGCAGAGCCCTACACTGATTTTTGTAACAGGAAGCACAAGCCAAAAATGTTGGGAACCACTGGTTTAATTTTTGACAATACGTTGGTTTTTGAAAGTTAATGTACTTGTCAAATTAATGTAGAGTAGAAGTATAAAGTAGCATAAAATGGAAATACTCAAGTACCTAAAACTGTTCCTAAGTACTGTACTTGAAGTAATGTACTTAATTGTTTTCTACCAGTGAATTTGCAACAGTACCAATTTGTTTACCAGAGAACCAAAGTCCACATTTTAGATTCACATTGGCCCTGTTTTTGTCCATGTTTTTATCTTGCCATATTTTTTTGAACCGCTGTCATTATTTAGAGCTGAAGCTGAGACAATCAGAGGAAGGAGGGCTGAGAGGGCAGGGAGGCTTCAGCTCATCAGCCGAAACATGCTGGACCAACATAGACCAGAGGGCGGCAGCACCAACAGGGACTGAGCTGCAGCAACTTAACAACAACAGCAACAACAAGCCAAATGTGGAGGAAACGGTCAACATTATAACCAACAGACTGAAGGAAAGACAACAAGAGCTGGGCCTGCCTGACAGCATTAAGGTTGGTGTTGCAGAAATTCACCACACACACATATATTGTTATATAGGCATGGTGGTCTGATTCCCTGGGCTGGGAGGCAAAATCTGTGTGTTACTAACCCTGGATAAACGCTGACTGATTATGTGTTCCTATATGTGCAGGAGATGTCCCATTTCCAGATGACTATGGAGAAGACCAGCCTGCAAAAGTGTTTGCTCTACTTTGAAAGTTTGCATGGTCGACCAGTAAGACCAGCCTCAATGGCTCCCCTTATGTTTTATTTGATGACTCCTCTTGTGTCATGTCATTATTTTCTCTCTCTCCTTACTCCACTGGCTTCTCTTGTTTCTGTTTTTCCACCAATAATAAGGTGGTTCCTGTGCCTCTTTTTCTATCTGCTATTCTTCAGAGCACCAGGCAGGAGCGGACGCTGATGAAATCTTTCTACGACCGGTACCGCCTCCTTAAGCAGCTTCTGCTTTCTTCTGCTGCTGCAACAGTCATCACGACCATCGTGAGTTGACATCTCTCACTCATTCTGAATTTTAAATAAGAAAGGGTTGTCTTGTAGAGAGGGATGTGATCTCTAGAACTACAAAAAGCCACTGTATTTCCATGACCATGACTTCTGAGGCCAAAACAGTGTCATCTAGTGGCCAGATGTAAGAGCTACACTAAATTACTCTATTTATGATAGCAAGACAGATAATTCTGAAATGTATTCTAATAACAAATATTGAAGTTTGTTTTTTAGGTAGTAACTAATCAATTGGAATACCAACCAAATCATGACTAATTCCCAACAGGCTGAAAAGAGCTACTAAAAAACAGACTGTTTTCAGGCTTGTCAAGCATCACCACCCTCTGCTTTTGAATGGTTCTTTCCTTTTTTGTTAAATGTTTACTCTGACAGATTAGTTGTCCCTTTGTGTGTGTGTGCGTGTGTGTCTACATAGGAGGAAGAGGAGGGCTCCGATGAAGAGCATCCCAAACAGCGATGCCCCAGGCCGGAGCCACTCTGGCTGAAATCTCCCAGGAATCTGTCTTCAGATGAGCCGCCGCATCTTCCCTCGCTAGAAATGTCTGAAACCCCTCTGGTGTCCCCGCTGGAGGAGGTGAAGGGTCTCCAGCCACAGATCATTACCATGGCAACACTACATGAAGCTTCCAGGTGTGTGTGCGTGTGGATGGGTGGCATTAACAGCACAGTGTGATTTCCAATTTATTTTACCACAGAGACCTAGTTGTTTAATCTAATAGCTCTTGCCATTAAGAATGACAAGATTTGTTTTCACTTTTTTTCAAAATAATAATTTTCTTTAAACTATTTGTTGTGATAGCTGTGGTTAATTTAAGTGCGCACATTTGCAGACAATATAACGGATCTAGGAAATTCTTTCTTCACAGACCTGAATTACTGGAACACCTCAGGATAGCACGATTAGAGAGGCGGAGGCTTCACCAAGTGCTCCGGGAGTTCGAGCACCACTTCTATGTGCAGACCGGCAGGTAAAAGTTACATACACCAATGACACACACACACACCACATCCAAGCGCTACTTGGCTTTGAATTTTATTTTTGTCTTTTAATAAACTTGGAACATTTGGTTTTCAACAATGCCTTGTGAAAAACAAAGAAAAAACATCCACAAAAGAAATTCCATCGTAGTGGTACGACAGTGTAATGCAAACTCACGTAACGTTAATACAGCACAGAGCTCAGGAAGAGACGAAGAGATAGACGTTTCCTCTGAGCTGTACACATCCTTTGTATTGTACATGTTAGTCCTCCAAAGTAAATACAGTAAGTTTCTGATTACAATACACACTGTACAAAGCTATCTGAGTAAGGCAACATAGGGACTATCAACCAGATATGGAAGCTGCTGCAAGTTGTTTGAAACTACTAAAGTTTTGCCTTTTGTTTGCATCTTTTTTTCCTCCATGTATTGTTAACAGGGCTTGTCAGAAGGAGGACCGTGGACCGATGGCGGAGGAGTACTGCCAGTATAAGAACCTCAAAGCGAAGCTCCGTCTACTGGAGGCCCTGCTCAGTAAACAACAGGACTCAACCAAGACCAGTTGAGTTAACTCACAGTGGGACTTTTATCTAAATTAACAGGACTCGATCACTTCTGAAAAATCTGGTTGCGAAGCCGGTGGGGTCTGGTCTTGTTTCTTACCATGTACATTATGTCGATGCACTTTACATGAAGAAAACTGATGGAAATTGGTGACAATCTGAATTAAATGCTGGGAAGAGTTGTTTTAGTCCCCAAAAACACATCCTTTGTCATCCATGGCACATCTTATTATAAACCTGATGTAGCAAGTGTATTGTATGTAGCACTAATTTATGTCAAGGATGAAGAGCTGTAACAACTTGATGTTACTTACTTAGTCATTTTAAGATCACTGTATTTATATTATGACACTTTGTTACTTGCGTTTATTCGTGCCAAAATGCTATCTTGGACAGCTTCCTTCATAGTTAATGTGTGAACTGCATTTTTAAAAAGTGCTATCTTGGCAAAAACAAAAAAGGTGTAAGCTTAAATGCAATCAATGAGACAATCCCGTAGTGTTTGTGCATGTCTGTTTTTTAGTCCTACATTGTGCTATGATATGCATCAAGAATTTCACGGTTGATCTAAATCGTTCAATTTACATGTTCACCTTGGAAAATGTGTGAATGCTGGTGAACATTGGCATTGTAGTGCAAGTTATATCTGCTGTCAAATTTGTGTTTACACCCCCCCCCCCACTTTGCCTGTAATTCCCCCTAAATGCAGTTGTTGACAATGATCAGAGCTTTTGACATTGTGCACTTCTGGTTTATATAATTTTCTATATATATGAATGTATCAATAAAAATAAATATTTTTTTCACATTTATTCTGCTAAACACAGTTTATGGTTCTACTTCGTTCCACTGACTACAATAAAATAAGAACGTCTGTTGCAGAAAAGGTTGCTATGGTAGAGGTACCGACAGCTTTCATACTCATGCTGCACAGAACTGCATCATGCTTTTTTTTTAAAGGTTAGCAAGTTAACATTTTAGAGGCTGTTGCATTAGTACTGTTAGGATTCCACAGCATTTGTCTGGGTTTTAATACCTTTGGTATAAAGAAAGATGACTCGATGCTGCAGCCCTAGAATATTGTAGTACCAGTCTGTGCCACTAGTAAGAGGTAAAAAGAAGTCTGAACTTGTCTACTGTGGAATGAGAACAAAACATTTCTAAAACGAAGAACAGTCAAAGTAATTGGAAACACCAAACTGCTTGTCCACACAGCGTGGCATATCAATAATAACAAGGCAAAAGTTGTTAACAAAATATGGGATAACTTAACCAACAAGAAATTGAATAGAAGCAGCCCACCTTTGTTAGTACAGTTAAAGGGTTTGGTCAGTACGCCAGTATTGACTTGCAGGATGGATGGATCTGTGTTCTTGGTGTCCCAGGTTTAGATCGTTCAGTTTAATGTATGTTTTCAACATTTAGGGTAACCCTTTTTGAGATGAGGAGAAGATGGTGTCAGAGTGTGTACTTTCTTCTTTTTTTCTCCACTCTTCTTTGGGAATGACAGTCTCTTGAGAATACAGAACAGTGTCAGAGATATGTTGGTGTGCATGTCTGGGAGCGTACTAAAACTGCTGCTTCATGCATGTGTTGGTCTGCTTCATCAGTACATGTGGACTTCCTGTGTGTGTAGAGGTCAGTCACCTCTAGTCCTCCCCTCCCACTCCTACATTCTGCCTTTTCTTAGCGGCCCACACTGATGTTACAGGTCTTGCAGCTGGGGTCCTTCTTGGCATTTACAGTGGACATACTCATCAGCTGGTGCCCGCTGATCTCAGCCACCGTGCCCAGTGCCAGGTCTAAAGGCTCCGTGTAGATCACCTCCAGGATAACATCCTGGGCATGGTGAAACACCAGACTGCCGTCACCCTCTTCACCCTGCTTGCAGGTAAGGAAACGGTTGTTGGTGATGTCAAGCGCAGGAAGCCTCTGCTTACAGAAGTCGTCACCCCTGGAGCCCTTTGGTGCCAGCACCAGGATAACGTAGTGATAGGCTGTATACATGCAGTAGAAGTCTCCAAAGTACAGGTTGGTGTCAGGGTTGAAAAGCACGTCAGCCCGAACCTCAAAGCGGTGGCGGCCGTAAGGAGAGTCCTGCGGAGGCTTGCCTGTGTTGAACTCTGTGTTGCAGCTGAAGAAAATCCCCTCCAGCTTACCACTAATGGGCGAGCCGTGGCTGCCGCTGTTGTCTTTCACTGATGGCAGCATCCGGTTCTCCTGTACCTCCCTGGAGTTTGGAGTGGAAAAAAAAGAAATAAATTGGCTGCGAACAAATTGCAAACGTGATCAACAACACTCTTGGCCCCCTCAGTAACAAATCTGCACATGGTTTTGATATGTAATTTTTGTGCTCCCCCCCAGCCAAAGTTGGAAATACTGTCCACGGTGTTCAAGACACTGCAACACATGGGAAAAGGCTGATTAAATGTGTAAGATTCAGCTGAGTCTCATAACACAATAAACAGAGTAAACTCTCAGAATGGAATACATATCTAGTTTCTATAATGACATTAGTCTAGTCCAGTTTGTCTCACAGAAACCTAGTGAGCTAAAAAC
>JAPMOB010246309.1:0-10037 GCA_029875015.1 Lepomis gibbosus | reverse complement strand
TGCTCAATATAGGTTTGTATGAACATTTACAGTGCCAGATTTTTTTTAAAATAGTGCTAAACAACTAAATGTGCTTTATAAGATGTTACAGCAAACAGAGTGAAAGATATCTTAAAATGGGCATGCTGATGTCCTCGGCACAATTTGCTTTGTATGTAGGAGGCACGCAGCAGCCTTGTATTTAAAAATGATTGATGTGGATGGATATGGTACGTTATGATCCTTCTGAATCTTAGTATGAAGCTGCAATAGCACTATTTTGTCTGTGTGCCTCCTCTTTTTCCTTAAATAATGCTAAACATAATATGGAATTAGCTCACCCAAACAATTACATCACACAGCTGAGGTAACCATTCCTTTGCTTTTTGTACACTTCCTAATTCATATTACAGAGTAAAAAAGTCCTACCAAAACAATCAAGATCTGTCAGAGAAATATGATTCACTCTTTGAAAAGCAGATCACAGATCACCAACACCAGGCAGAGAGGTGGAGGGTTTTGTTGTTGACACGTTTTCATGATGGAGGCTGCAGAGTTTGAGCAGATAATCCCTTTATCTTGCATCTGACAGGACACCTGCTGCTGTTATGGCAGCTACAGCGAGGCTAGAGCTAAGGGTTTCTTTTTGCTGTTCTCCTATAGTCTTGTTATATTTATTCATTCATTTGAATATATTGCTTCATTTACTCCCCTGGATGATGTTCATGAATTTCATTCAGCTGTGTGGTTCACCTACATAGACTCACCAAAATCAACTAAAACACAGGATGTCATTTCAGAAATGTGTGAAACTGATGTCTTTTCACCAAAGATGGTGGTAGTTCATGCTGCTGAAAATGAAAAATGAACAGATATATATTGAATTGCAGGTTAATGAGGTATGACGTTTGACCATACTATGTTATAATGTCTGGCTTATTTTTTTTATCTCTATTTATCATATTTTTTCATTGTATTTTTATTTATACATATATTTCATTTTACTTTTATTGTAGGCATTTGATGTGGACAGCAAAGTAAGAATTTCAGTATACAAGGGAACTTGAAGATCTGAAAATAAACACTTTGAATCCTTGAATCCTTTGAATGAAAAAGAAGAAGCTGTGGACACCTGGCTGCACTATCCATGTGATTACTGAGCTTTAATAGCAGAGGCCAGCTTGGCATTAGTTGATGATCGTTTGTGCTCACATGGCTGCTTGATGACAAAAGACACTTATGTGTTGTAGAATCTGCTGGAACCTAAACTGGATTTTAATTATTGTCCTTCATATTAAATAAATCGTTTAAGAAACACCTTCATCCTCCAAAGCCGTGTCATCAAGCTAGAAACACCAACACTTTTTTTTTAGTTAGTAGGCTTTTTTCTTGCACAGTAAACATAGATAATTGTTGCATTTTGTAAAATGTTTATATTTTGCACGGCACACTGCAACTTATTTCAAAATTCTGCTAATCTTTTTCACCTTTGTCCTTATCTCACTCAGCTATCGTCTCCACTGATGTATTTCCGGGGTTCTAGAGATCCTATGCCAGAGCTGCAACCTCTCCTCAGGTTTCCTTCATGAATCATCACTGACTAATCACCCCAAATCATTCTCAAATCACTTCCAGTCAGTTATGCCATTTAAACCAAAAATCTTCTCGTCCAATGCTAATTTTTTTTTTTGTTGTTGTTGTCATTCCAGCAGGGTGCGAGAAAAACATCAGAGCACATCATTACACAGAGAATTTGTCTTAACTTGTCCTTTTTTGTTAAACAGCACAGCTCATCTCATGTTTAACAGCTGTAATTTATGAAGCATAATTTTAATATCTTTCTAGATTAAAACTTTCTCTTTGGTCTGATATTCATCTAGATTATAATAAATAATACTTAAGCATCAACATGTGTCTTTGGAAGAGAGTTACTGCATGCAGAGCTTCTTCATATTATAACAAAGAGCTGTTTGGGACCCACAGATGATTTGTTTACAATAAGAAGAAAGCTTCACTAAATGCTCTCCTCTGTTCTGCTGTTCCAGGTCACTGGTCTCATCCCTGGTCCAGACAAGAAGCGGCAGACACTGAAAGCCTCCCAAATCCTACAATCCTAAAGATTTGCACTAAACTTTCTCTTCATCCCACTCATTAACATCACTGTCATCATTGATGCACAATCAGATCACCTTTTCAAAACTCAGACGCAATATTCCTACATTTCCATTTGCTTCCCCTGTTCTCTCTCTCTCTTTCTCTCCCTCTGTCGCTCTATCTCTCCAGTGCCGACTTGACTGCCGACTCCGAGCTGTGGGACTTAGCCAGGATTAATCGGCCGAGATCACTGCTTTTAGACTTTGTAATTTTCAAGCCTCCGTGTGAAGTCCCGTAGCAACCTTCAATGGTGACCATGCTCTCAAACATCTCTCTTTCGCTCTCATCTGTCATAACAACAATCGACTTTTTTTTTTATTTGCAGCTGCATACTTTAACTTTAATTCCACTGCAGTCAGTATGCAGTATGCAGTCAGAACTCAACACAACACAACAGTTATAGATATTTTTCTTTCAACAAACAGCTGATTCATGTTTAGAAAGCAGCATTTTGATCATGAGCACAATGATCTGAAATTACAAAGTCAGACCTGCTGTGGAACTGAAGAAAACAGCTGCAAGTGTAAACATTAATCATGTAGTCTTCGTGCTGACCCCAGAATGGAACCAACCAGACTGTATGAAAAAATGTGTGACTATGGTTAAAAAAAGGTTTTATTATTTCAGCTGTATTTTGTTGAATAAATACATAAAAAGGCTATGTGTATCTGCATTATGGGTCATGAATATAAAAATGTTATTTATGTGCAACAGTAGAACTCTAATTAGTAAAAATATGACATGTAATAACTATTGATGAATTCATCTTCCTTTGCTATACAGATACTTATGTCAAGAATTAACAGTTTATGCGTGGATGCACAACACTGCTGCATTGTGATCCAGGTCTGATATCAATGATCGTAAGGAGAATTTTAAAATTTCGTTCTCTGTAGACACCAAGTGACAATGTACTGGGCTGTATGGTTGCTGTCGTCATTGAAGGTAAGCAGTTGATTAGGGGATCAGAGAGGATTATCTTCTTTTCTGCCATCAGAGAGCAAACCATCAGATCTTCTCTTGCACCATTTCTACATTGACAATGTAGGCACTGAATGTACTGTGCAAAACCGCCTGCAACACTCCCTGACCATGCACAAACTGAAAACCACACTACTTATGAACACAGCTGCATTCACTCTTTTATCTGATGCTCCTGATTCCTGACTTATTATTAGCGTCTCTAATGGGATTGAAGAGCATTAACCTGGGGGATTATGTACCAACTAGTGACACATGAGGGCAAGGCAGTTGGACATCAGGTGCCGGTCGACAGAAAGAGAAAAGCTGTTCTTGGGCTGAGGTGAGGCAGTCTGAAGAACAGCTGATTCCCAGAAGGGCACAAATGTCAAACAGAGCTTGTCCATCAGAGCACTGATTGTGATAGAGCCGGGTGAGCATTACACTGTATGTGCTCACAGGTTTAGAATAAAAAGAAAAACTTCACAAAAGTGCCTTAGATATAATACACAGTACACGTGATATACTCGTGAGCCTTGGAAAAAACTTTATAGTTATTGTCAGTAACTGATTCTTGGTGAAAAATACAGTTTTCTCTACCTGAATATAATGAAAAAAACTGAAAAGTACTAAATCAGCCATCACGATCCATTATTAGGAAAAGAGGCTAAACAAATTATATATGATATATGTTTATATGTTAAGTGATCAATAAGTGATCAATATGCAGAAAGAATAGCCGATAACATTATAAAGTCCCTAAAGAAAAGTAAGTCATGCTTATTGGGAAGCAGATTAATTAGCATTTAGGGGAAGGATCTTTAAAGCAGATCATACCATACTGTACACAGGTGATCATGAGCTCATGTGTTACCTAAAAGTTCTACTGGCCTGAATCACTGCCATAAAAATAGTCTTTCTAAGAAGTGTTTTCAACCACTCTGAAGAGTTTGTTCTGTATACATGTTTGAGCACAACACATCAAGTTATTGGCCAGATTTGATTTTTTTACATTATCTGTAATTAACATTTACAGAAAAACAAAAGCCAGATGTTGTGCAACAGTGCACTGTATATGCCGCTGAAGAGCTGGTGATGGGTGATGTCGTTCTAGGCTACGGGCAAGCTGCTCTAAAATCAGCCTAAATTAGTTTCAGCATTTGTCACCTGAGCGCTGTATGAGATTACAACATCAGAGAGCAACAGATCTGACTCCAACTGCACACACAGACAGAACAAAAGACGGAGAGACAAATGTGAAAAACAAAATAGCTTCATTGTGTGTATGTATGTGTGTGTGTTGAACCTTTTGAATCTTGCATTTATGCAGCCTCATTCTCTATGTGTTATTTATAAACACAGCAGCAAGTAGCACAATGAGCACTCCAAGCTAATCTTAGTATTACACTTTCCCATCATCTTCGCACAGCTGACAGGAAGAGATTAGTATTGTGAGGGTGTCTGCTTTCACAGACAAAACACGTCACACTTCCAGAACGATAAATAAAGTGTTTTCAATTGTAAAAAACTCTATATGTTCAAGTCTTCCTTAAATTATGACCACATATATAGAGGCATTCTGGATCTGTGTGTAATAGGATCATTGAGCACAGCTGCTTTGAAATTATGAGCTAATGTAGAGGACAAAACGACACTCAGAGATAGGGCCTTCATCCAGAGTCAAGAGACTACATTTGCTAATATCAGGACAAATATGAGAAGAGCTAAAGGAGGAAGCATGCTGAAGACGTTGAAGAGATGCAACAAGGATGTCTGGGTTAATTTCTTTTGCTTTTAGTGTTGACTAATTTTATCATACAGGATGCTCTCAGGAGCCCATTCCTCTCACAACTATTATTATTATTATTATTTACTACAATTATTCAAAAACAACCCACAAAGGACTTTGAAATGATTAACTCCTAGCACCGAATTTAGAAATAAACATGAATGTGACATTTTGCTAATTTGCATTCTTATTTCCAATGTACTGACTGGCATATGTGAAAATGTGCTCCACTTATCACTTGCAGGAACTAATTTCTAGATTGGATAAACAAAAGGATGACAGGATTTTGATTGGATATTGACTACACTTTCAGGTTTGTGTAGTCCCAACCACTTTAGGGCAGATATGACTGGCAAATTTTAGAAAGAGCCTCTCAGAGTCACTGAACATCATGGTAGATGGGAATAACATCAAAAACTTGATCATTACCCTTTTATGAAAAACAAAAATTAAATTAAATCAATGGTATATTCATATATTCTTTAACTTTCTTAAGTATTACTTAAATAAAATATCTTTACATTTTAATCCCATTTAAGGAACGGGTCTATTACCTCTGTTACATCAGCCCTGTTCAGGTCTGAACTTCGTTACTAAAATTAGTGACTGAAGACGAGGCCAGTTCCTAGACTTAGTCAGCCCCAAAAGACCTCTGGCGCTGCTTCTGGCACTGTCCGATCTGCACAGGTGGTAGGTTAAGACAAATCTTTATATCCTTCCAGAGGGAAATTTGGTAGGACTTTGCTGCCTGACAGAGTGCTGTCTTTTCAACACTTAACACTCTATCTACTTCTAGCATAACACCCTCTCAGATTCCCAGAACAGCAGCATTATTATTCTCGTGGTCAGTGGACGTGACAGATTCACTCTGTGATGGTGTTCATTGTGAAATACCAATGCTTTTCTCAAATCAGTCATCAACAGAATCCCAGATTTCAACCAAAAGACACTGAAAAAAAAGTGAAATGTTATAACCCCATCTGCATCTGAAACTTGTGTCAAGAATTGCAAATGTTCCTGAATCTTATTTGGATATTTTCAACTTGTAAGAGATTTTCACTCAATTCACTCTTGCAAGTTAAAAAGTCACTAAAGAATCTCAAACTTCTTGATGGTTGTTTGTGATGCAGATGCTCCTTCAGTGGACGGAGGGGTCAATCAGTGAACAAGAACATTGGGATAAATGTATGGGTAAAGGATGAATGCAAGGATGAGCTGTTGGTTCCCAAGATGGAGTGAAAGATGGGTGCTGTTGAGCATAAAGCGGCAAGAGTAGGGTGGGTAACTACAGAAAAGGAATAGGGGAAGATGGATAGGTGGATGGATGAACAGATGAAGGAGTTAGGCTCACCTTTGGTGCAGCCTCCAGCTCGTCCACCTGGTTGCTGCCCAATAAGCCCTTGATGACAATTTCTACTTTGGCATTGAACTTCATGAATGTCACATAGAAGCTGTAGCACATCAGCAGGCCGATACTTTCCCCCACCGTGATTTGATTATCCAGAAAGAAATAGATGAGCATGAGCAAGCCAATGATGTAGAACGAGACGTCTCTGAACAGAGGCCACCAGGTGAGGTTCAGCACCTCTTTGGAGAACAGGGCGCACATCCCGATCACAAACAAGATGTTGAAGACGGCGGAGCCCACAATGGTACCGATACCCACATTACTGTGGGAGATGAAGACTCCTATGACTGAGGTGAAGAGCTCTGGGGCTGAGCCACCTGCTGCCATGAAGGTGGCTCCTGCTACATCATCAGAAATCTGCAGCTTCTCTGTGATTACAGTGAGAGCAGGAACAAAGAACTCATCGCAGACAATGGCTAAGGCTATAAACATGTACAACATGCCAAACATATGAAAAACCACATAGCCGTTGCGTCTGTCCTCCACACTGAAGTAATCCGTTGGGTAGTCCCCGTGATTCATCTCTAGGTCAGCCGATTGCATGGCCACTGGTGTGTCCTCTAGTGCGACTGAGAGGTTTTGGTGCTGCAGCAGAGTTCTTTGGGGCACTGCTGCCTCAGCTGACCCATCAACGACTGATTCCAGCTCCTTGGCCACTGTTGTGGCCAGCGACAAGGCACTCCATGAGAAGACTGTGCAGACCACCAGCAGGCTGAGGATGAAGCCCAGAATCCGTCCGGGCCGCAGCTTTCTTTTGACTCCATGGTACTGGTGCCTGGTCCAACTGCTGTGACGGCCCAGAAGAGGCCCAGAGCTGGAGGAAGTCATCATCTTTTGACTTCTTATGGGTAACATGAAATCCATGGTGTTTGGCGCAGGTTGTCAGGCAGAGTGGATGTGTATGGAATCCCCCCCAAGGGTGCTTTGATGATGGCTACGAGGGCGGGGGTTTGACAGGCCGCGATGGTTCACCGATTTGTTTGCATGCTGCTTCCCAGTCTAACAACAGTGGAAGCCCTGCAGTGTGATTCCAGGATCCAGCCCATTCAAAGGCTTCCTCATATTACTCACTGCAAGACAGAGAAAAAATAAGTGAAATGCAATGAAGCAGTAAAACTACATTTTAAGTCAGTGTATAAAATTAGATAATACATAAAGGAAAGCTTCATAATAAGTATGAATATGTCTTCTTTCTAACTTTTACCACTCCAGATATCCATCCACTTACAGGCCTCACTAAAACTTCATAAGTGCTGTAGCTAGGTACAGTTTTGAGACACCTTACTTTACATTACTTTTGTGCTGCTTTCTACTACTAGTCCATTACATCTCAAAGGGGAAATGTTGTATTTTTTACACCACAATGTGCATCTAACAACTTACTTTGCAGATAAAGGTTTTACATACAAAGAATTTCGATGATTAACAAATGTTACATACATAAAGATTTTGCTTGCATGTTTACACATCAGTCTGTAATAATGTAACTTTTTGAAAGGGAGTATTTCTTTTCCTTTTAATTTAAACATATTTAGCTGATAATTCTTATGTATTATTACCGTCTGAAGTCATACATTTTATACAGTGTGGTGTTGGTAGTTTTACCTAAAGTAAAGAGTATGAATATTTGTTAGATGGCTTAGTCACACCATTTTACAATAAATACATGATAAGTCATTACGTGATTAATGACCTTTGTCGAACTGTCCTGATAATGGCTCAACATTATGCTACTGAGCTTATGTGAACTGCGAGGTCTATATTTGGGTCTGTTCCTAACGGATTATAGGAAGTTAATGTAGATTATTTTATACGACTCAGATGAATAATAATATCTGGGCAGGTTATTCTCTGTAGACTAGTTCTTATGTTGATGCTTAAAACCGTCCTGTGAGTGTTCATGTGACTCAGCACAATTACTCATATGTTAATATAAACTTACAAAAAAAACAATCTTCAAATATAATACATATTTAAGAGGACAACTGCTTTGGAGCTAAAATTCTTCAATTCTATTGTAGCTGTAATTACGGTATGTACTGTATTGCTAGTAACAGTTAATAGTAGCAGTATTAATAGCAGCAATTCTGTTCTGTAGCCTATTGTGCTGAGAACTTGCAATGAGATGTCTACTTTAAGTGAAGCTTGGACATTACTGAAAGCTCATTAGTAAGCCAAATAAATCCCTGAGAAGATATACTTAGATTAGCCTCTGGCCCTGCACACTGATGCTACTGCAGAAAGTCAAAAGCTAGAAACCAAGAAAAAGATCAGTGAATTAGAGGTACAAATAAGTACTGCTGAACATCACCATTTTTCCGCTATGTAAGAACTACACTGGGACAAACTGCAATGTTGAAACTTCCTAACTATGCCCTGTCTCAATCTGCGGTAAAACACATTTTTAAAACCCTCTGTGCTGTGAATATAGCATTTGAGAAACACGCTGGACACTGGACATTAAAGACACGCCACAACTACACACAATAAGCACAGAAATGTGTTTTTTTCTCATACCACACTTGGAAATCTCCCATTCAGCAGGAGGGACTCCAGCAGGCAGTCTCTGAGTGAATATTCCAGTAAATTGAATCTCAAAGGAGGAAAGTCCCGAGAGCTCAGAGTTCAGTCTAAAGGTCCCAACAGTAAATCCTCAGTGAGATTTTCAGCCAAGGTGGAGCTCCAAGACACCAGGTCAGAAGCCCAGGACCAAGGGCTCCTCCCTCCTTCTCAATGTTCCTCCCCCCTTTGATACTGCCTCCCTCCTTTCCTGCCTCAGTACATCTTCCCCTCTACCTTTACCCTCCTTGTCTTCTCTCTCTCCATGTCCAAGAACGAGGATAAGCACTATATCACTGTCTGTCTTCCTTCCTTCCTCTCTCCACCCATCCACCTGTTCCCACCTCCCCCAGTGTATAATTTCTTCCCATCCCAACACCCAGGCAAATGGGTCTTATACAAGAAGCTTACAGCTTGATGGGGCTATTGAAGTCTATTGTGCCATGAGATCACAGTGATGTTCCCAAATGCTTTAAAAACGACTTAAAATGAAAGAGGCAAGAGACACTTTTAAGCTGAACTTTAAGGCATGTTTTAATTTACATGTATTAACAGTTTTTTTGTCATTATATGCATTTTATTTTTGAATACAAATGTGGACTTCCTTAGTTTATTTTGACATGTCTTTGCACCATTGTGCAGTTTTCATTAAGAAAAGTAAGATTTTGCCAGAAATTGCAATAGACAGTATACGTTTTGAACTACATGTTTCTGTCACAAACAGCCATTTGTTGGAAATGACATCACCATGCCCTCTGTCTTTCAATTCCTGCATGTCTGTAATTGGATTTGGTTGCAAAACAATCCATGCATCCTTAATTTGTAGCACAGCTATAAAGCCTACTGACACACGCTAATCTGGACCCACACACTGCATGTGTTCCAGCAGACATAATATGGTGTTAACGCTCTCTCCTTATTTTACCAAAGGAAGCAAATGAGTCATGTGTACAAATGTTTAAAAATAATTTCTTAAAGTGGAAATTCAAATAAATTTTATTTGAGCAGTGTGCGTATGTGTTATGTGTGAGTGTGTGTGAAAACTTTAAGTCAGGTCAGGCTTTAAAGATGAGAACTGTAAGCTTCGGTAGCCACCTGAAGGTGAGTTCAAATAATGTGACCTGTACTGTTACGTAGCGTGTCATGTCCTGAACATACCGCAGGTGCAGTCTGTGTGTGTGTGTGTGT
>JAPMOB010246306.1:0-17079 GCA_029875015.1 Lepomis gibbosus | reverse complement strand
GGATGGATGGATGGATGGATGGATGGATGGATGGATGGATGGATGGATGGATGGATGGATGGATGGATGGATGGATGGATTATTAAACTGTCCTACATACCTGTGTACTTGGTGGGCCTTGGATAGCTTACAGTATTTTACCAATGGAGGTGATTGGAATTTTGTTTGTGCTGCTCCAAATTTAACATATCCCTTCAGAATGAATGTCCAGTTATTCTAAGTCGGTGCAGATCATTTTGTGTATGAGCATTCACTCTTGTTCATTTGCCAGAATCATGTCATTACCATGCAAGCTCTTGTCAGTCAGTGATGTGCAAGTGTTATTGCTAGTGGAGCAAAACGCCTCAACGTTTGCAAAGGAAAACAATCAGCTTTCTTTCAGTCGATCAACTTTTATTTATTGTGAACTTGGCACTGTTCCAGACCTATGACTTTTTGTAATATGTATATGTGGAGTCCCAGTGCTCTTGGTAATCCACATAACACTACTAGCTATGTTTACATGGAGCCTAATATTCAGATTAAAAATTAGTTTAAAAAACCAAACATAGTAAAAATACTCCATATAAACACCACAATCTGAATGACCTGGGCCTGTTGTAAATGCGTGGGGATATGCGTTTCTTCTTTCTTCTCAAAAATGGCAGCTTCCAAGCTTAATTGGACCTCTGCGGAAAGTTTGTTTTTGACACTTATAGAAGTGATTTTTACTTGACTGTAAGAAAATGAGACATTACAACCTATTCAAACAAGTCCATGAAAAAATCAACAAAGCCTTGACAGACCGAAGCATTGAACAAACTTAAAAACCGCTGGGAAACTTTGAAATTTGTGCTAAAGCGATATCGCTGAATGGGTTGGTGCTGAAAAGTAGACAAGTGCATGATGCCTTCATCACTTCTGCACATGTCACACATCTGTTCCAATGAAATGCACATGAAAACACCAGACTGTATGAGATCACATTGCATATAAAACAGATGACCTGAAATCTTAAATCAGAATAATTTAAAACAGAATGGGGGAAAAAACACAGCTTCTGTCAACAGTTTTCATCGAGAGTGTGTCTTTAGTAGAGAGCAAACTTCAAAAAAAAACATTGAAATGTTGAAAAATGTTGCTAAGTTGAATAAATAAAAACAAAACTATTAAGATACCACTAATGATAAGTGAGAAAATGCTAACCCAAGATAATATTTTTTAGTCATTTGCATGATTAAATTCTTTAATAAGATACTACAACATAAGATTAAAAAGTTAAATAACATAAGAAGACACATTAAAAGAAGTAAAAAAAAAAAAAAAAAAAAGGTTGGGTTGCAATATAATTGTGTTTTTTTATCTTTGATTTCGAGGTTAGCCTTTTTTCCCCAAAGTCTCACACCATGTGACACAATGTATAACAACGCCCTCTGTGTTCCCCCTCTACTCCCATTCTGCTCAAACAAGGACACTGAAATATTCATGAGATCTCCCTGCTAATACAGGAGGAGAAAATAAGTCCAGCATTAGAACTCTAATAATGAGGTTTTACCCTGACTCTGACTGTAGTGTAATATCAAACAGCCTTCAACGTTTTGTCACCACAATGTGATTTTAATCTTTTCTTTTCGGATTTTGCTAGAAAACAAAAATGGCCTGGACAAATATTGTCTCGGGTGTTTGTGTTTCAAAGTTTGTGTCCACATGTGTGTGTGTGTGTGTGTACACTGATGTCTTTTGTGGTGCAGATGATTTCTGCCTGAATTAAATAGTTGTTACCCGCTAACTGTCATTTTACTCAGCTGCTTTTCATTTTGCATCAGCTCAACTGTCACTCACAGGGAGAGTAACGCTTACAGTCAGCCTCCCTGGTAATTACAGACAAAGAAAGGTAAATGGCTTTTTGTCTTTTTTCCCTCCCTTTGCTGAGATGCTAATCGGCCTCCTTTTCATCAGGTTAATGTGTTCCTGTTTGACGTGGACCAACACATCCCGTTAAGCCTGTGCTGATCGACTCTCTGCTAACATCCTCCCTAGCTCAATTTGTCTCTTCGTCCATTCAATTTTTGACAGGCACAACATCAGTCATCTATCAGGGTCCTCCTGGTGCCGCCATCCTCTCTGCATGCGTAATTAGAGACAAGCTGGCTGTCAGTCACAGAGATATTTGATGCCCCTGTCACAGGCCATTTGATTAAAGTCTCCAGCAGTAATGGAGGACAGCAGGAAGGACTGTCAGGACAGAATACTAACGAGGAGCCTCAGACCCGATGGCGTTCTTTCTGACTCAACAATACAATCACGCAGGTCGTCCGGGTGACAAAAATAAATGGGAATAAATTAAGCAATTAAAGTGGGCTGTAGTGATGCACGGTTATTAAACACATTTGAGGTGGTCTGTGTGTTTTGTGCGCCTAGATGGTTGTGCAGCAAGAATGGAGCAGATGGTGCAGCCTGAGCAGCCTGTCAGTGAGCAACAGACTGATAGGAAAGGTGAAAGAGGCCTGTCCTCTGCCTCTACTCAGGCCCTCTCTGCCAAAACTGCACACTTGAGAGCACCCTGAATAACAAACCAGCTTTTTTAATCAGCCTTTCATTGCGGTAGCTGGTGCTCCCTCCACTCCACTGCTTTTAAATACAGGGTGAAAGAGTGCAGCAAGCACATGGTTCAAAGGGAGGAGTAGAGAGTTGGGAATTTTCTCTTTCCTCTTGGCTAGGAGCTTTTGTTTACTGCTCTGTCGCCTGCTGCGGGGAAACGGCACTAAAGCTTGACTCAGGAGACAAACATCTCTGCTATGCACTAAACAAACTCTCCACGGGTTGCCTCTTCCAATCCTGTTTACATCACAAACACTTTTTGGTGTGTTTTGGGCTGCTTGGCTGGAAAGTTAGGTGGTGACAGCTTGGGTGGGCGCGTTGGTTTCCAGGCCGTCTGAGTTTGATGTGGCCTTGTGTTTGTATTTATTGATCTTCTTTCTGTGTTTAGGTGGCTGGATGGCCTGGTCGCTGTGGTCTGCCTGTGATGATTCAGGCTTGCAGATGAGGAGTCGAGTGTGTGGTACTCAGGGTAACCCCCCCTGTGTGGGGAACAACACTCAGCGCAGAGACTGCAATGAAATACCTGGTGAGTTAGTCAGTGCTCAGATGCACACTGAACCTGTGCAGCCTCCTTCTTCATAACAGGTCAAGGTGGGCCGTTCAAAGGTTCCTTGAGTAAGATGTCCTTTCGCCTGAATTTTGAGGAGACAACCTGCTTCCTTTGCAGCCCTGAATTTACCAAAATACACAGCATGCTTTTCACTTGTTTCATCATGCTTTTGGGTTGCCTTTGTCAGGAAAAACTTTGATGCCTTCAAATAGAAACTTGTAAGCTTCTATTTTCGACATGGAGTACATGACATGCCTGCTGTTCTAGTGGTTTAGTCTTGTAAGCTTTTTGGTTAGATTTTGTGTTTTTCAGGTTAGTGTTAGTGTCATACTAGGGACAAGAATAGGGTTGACAACAAGTAATTAGTAAAAAAAAAAAAAAAAACTTTCACCTGGAAAAACATTTTGAAAATCATCAGCAACTACCAAATAACACACGCTTTATTTGCCAGTTAATAATCCAATAAAATTCTCCCAGAGTTCCCAAAGCCCAAAATAACATCTTTTCATCTTTTAAGTTGCTTTGTTTTCTCTAAAAGAGTCTAAAAATATTCACTTAACAATCATGATATAACAAGTGAATGCAAAAGTACGTGACCAAACCCTTAAGTCAAACAAAAACTTTAAAGCCATTAATTTTGGCTTACTCAGATTCATTCAATTTGACAAAAGACCTCTGTAGTACAATAAAATAAAAAGATCATAAAAATGATCACAATATAAAGTGAAAGTTATGTGATAAAATATTGATTGTAATATTGATCACCCGGCCTTACGATTATCAAATAACTAATTATTTCAGCACTAGTTTTGACTATGATGTTTGAACTGTGCAAAGGAATTTAAACAACTATCATAGTCATTCAGCATCATCAGCCATCATCATCACCATCCTCATTCACAAACATGTCCACACACACAAATCTGCTTTATTTGTCTGTGTATAGCAGACATCCTCTCCATGCACTAAACTCATCTGCTTCTGTTAAGGAACCATAATTAAGTCCACGTGAACCCAGCGAGTTAGCTGTTGACCCTGTTGGCTTCAGTGCACCTTGTTATGCTGATGACAATCTCTGAAAGTTTCTCCTAAAATGATCTTTCATGGCCTGCCAGCGAAGGCCTCTCTAAGCTCAGAATCCCTAATGAGTCCAGACGAAGGTGATTAATATTAATGGGTTGTCACAACACCAAATCATATCTAAATTTATTGCAAATTTCAATGAGGCAATGGATGGATTTGTTAAGGTCACTCGCAGAGGGGAGGCAGCTGTGAGGAAGCCGGAAAAAATTGGGCCAAAAAATTAATCAGGAGACGTGGCACTGCAATTAAATATCATCCCGCCCGTCTTCTTTCATTCTAGGATTTTTGGGGTGGGGGGGAGGCAGGATGCATTGTAGCTGTTGATTATTATTCTGCTGTCAACAGTTCATTTTTCTCTAGAAAGTCTTGTAATTCACTGATGCAAAAAAAAACTCTCAATGGACCGTTTGTTCAATATTTTAACCGACATATCAATTTCTCATTCACTGTTTTTGTTTCTGCATGTATCAACTCCCCTGATGTTACTCAGTGATTGTTGTGTTCTGAAGGCTGTTTCCCCAGGGAGAGTGTGTGTGCATGTGTGTTTATGTATGTGACCATGCATGTGTGTGTATGTGTGTGTGTCTGACCCTGTGTTCCTCTCCTCTCTGCAGTCATTCTCCCTGCATCTGGTTTTGATAAAGACCAACACTGTGGAGGTAAGTGGATAAACAGCTGCCTTCACTTTGTTTCTGTGTGCATGTTAAAGTTTGCCTGTGTATGTTTCCACAGATGTCCTTCCATGATGTGGATTTTCATGCATTATATATGTGCATTTTCATGTTTGTGTTCATTTCAGTCTGTGCAAAATTCTAACATTCAATCAAGAGTTGGAAGAACGGTTATGTAAACTGTACCTGAAATGGGCCACAAGTTGTCCAAATATTATTAATATACTAATGGCTGTATTTCATAACCTCAGAATTATTGATAGACAGTAGAAAAATATAAACCCAAGTGCACATTGGAGTCCTTGAAATGACAAAAATCAACACAAAAATTCTATACAAAATTGTTAGTCTTCTCATCCTGCCACCTTTGTAACTTAAGCCCCTTTCACACTGGACAAAAAATCCCACTAACATCTGTCTTTTGTCTTCTGTGTGAAAGGGTACAATCAGCATTCCCTCCTGGGTGAAATGACTCTGCAGTAGTCACGGGTATTTGTCGGTTCCAGCTCGATCGTCAGTGATGTAAACTTTCCACCCGGGTGGACACGCTTATTTTCTTCCCTTTTCTGGCGCGACTCTTTCATCTGTTTCTATCTGCAGATGTGTACAACTGTCTCACCTATATGTTTATGTACTATTAGCATGTTAGGCTATCAGTCAGCTGTGACTTTATATCCGTGCTAGAGTCTTTCAAATCACCCAAACACTATAAACACACCTGTCACCTGCCAGGCTATGGGCTACAAACAGCAAACACTGTAACATTGTGTCTGGTCTCCATGATGCTCTCCTGGTGCAAAAAAAACAAAACAGAAAAGGCAATCTGGCGGTGTGAAAGGAGTCAGCCGGCTATTTTTAGCGAGTTTACTCGGGTTGAAAAAAAAGACTATTCTATCATAAAAAGGGAACAAAAAATGTTTAACTTTTAACATTTCATAAGCTTAGTTTAGTCAGGGACACTTACATCGAAGCCATTTCTAGCAAAGTGTCATCCAGTTACATTTAGCGTAAAAGGCTCTGCTCTTTAGCTCTGAAACAATCAAAGAAGCAACAAGGATTTCTGCTAAATTGATTATATGAAAAACTTAGCGAGGATGAGGTTGTGCTGGTGGAGGGAGATGAGACAGCATTGGCATGAGCATATCAACAGAGTAATATTGACGGGTGTCAGGTAATATTGGCTGAGCTGTGCACCTGGATGAATAATTTTAAAAAGGCATGATTCTTTTCTCACCGAAATTTATTCAAAGACTGATTTCGTTGCTCAGTTTAGAAGAAATTTGACAACGGAGGCAAGAAAGCAATGACAACTCAGCAGTATGGAGGGTTTATGCAACAAAGGCCAGAATTGAACTGTATGGTAGTTGTCTAAACCATGAGGACACCTTTTGTACTACCTATTGGATATATGTCTTGATCCAATTCAGAAGGAGAACTGTGGTACATAAAGCCTGGGGTGGGGGAAGAAAGGTTTTCAAAATAGGATGTGATAATGTATGGTGAGCCTTTACACTCCATGTATCTTCTTCATTTCCCAGCATTCACCTCCATTCACCTAATCGCCACCGGCGTTTCCTGTTTCCTTGGGGCGGGACTGCTGTCCTTCCTGATCTATGTCTACTGTCAACGTTTCCATAAGCCTTCGCAGGAGTCCGCCGTCATTCACCCCACCACCCCAAACCACCTCAACTACAAGGGCAACACCACGCCAAAGAATGAGAAGTACACGCCCATGGAGTTTAAGGTATATGATCATCAAAGGGCTCATTGGCTGCATTTTTAAATATTACAGAGATACAAATAATACTAATGAAACTTAGAAATACTATTTAGTTTGTGTTAACCACATGCATAAACACACAATGTAAAGGCTGAAGATTCAAGGACAATGAATGTGATTCATGTTTTATTTAGATTCTTTTTTCATACATTTATCTCAATAGAGCGCTAACCACAGAAGATGAATTACTGTTCATTTTTATTCCTCCTTGCTCTTATACAGAACCTATAGGGTTTAAGCCTTTCTACCTGCCCACAAACCAAGTCCTTATTAATGGGCCCCATTAACTTGCTAAAGCATTAGTCAGCCCCCGACCTCCCACTGCTATCGGTCTACTGTGCATTCACATTTACAGCGAGTCAAGACTATTTTCATCAGCGGTTCACAGACTTTTAGTGTCCCGTTCTCTACAACTTCTATTGTTTTTCTCTCCAACTGCTGATTAGTTAAACTCTGGCGGATTATTATTGACTTTTCTGTCTCTGTAAAGTGAGCTAAAGCATGCTTGTGGTAATCACCTGTAGATAAATGAACCAAGGGTTTGAATTTGATCTTTGCAACCACCAACTCAATTTTGTCTGCATGGAAGCTCAAATAAGGATTTTTAGGGAAACATGCAGTCACTCATTTAAGTTAATTAGAATTTGCTGATCTGACATATGTTGAACTTGATACTCCAAAATATATTATCCCACATTTCAAAAGAAGCATAGTGATTCATTTCATCCTCTTATATTCCATCACATCCTCCAAAACCTTTACAATTCTAGACAGGTCCCCATCCCCTGCTGCCTATCTGACTGATCACAGAGCAGCTCAGATTATCAACAATGTTACAAACAGATATTTACATTTCTTTCAGAGGCAGGAGGCAACATCACATTTACTGTTGCCACTAATCCATTGGACCCAACACAGTTGTTGCATCTCAAACTCAAGGCAGCACTAAGCCACCGATTAAAATCAGATTCCAACACAGTATCTTACTGTTAGCAAACATAAAGTTATACATTAAAAAAAAACATTTGCACCCATTTATACCTGACTGGTACAGGTCCTCAAAAAGTTCTAAAATCTTACTTCATCTAGAGTCCCACGCTCACCACAGTCAACAGCACCATTCGGAATCTGTGTGGGGCTATACATTATGTTAAAGTCATACTTCATTTCGTAAATATCAGGCAGGGATAATGGATCAGGAAGAGACAACACTGTTTGAGCAACTTTTTTTTTGCTTTTTGACAGAAAGCCTGACATGGGTTGTGAGGTGTGGATTCTAAAAGATGGAGTGCATGTGAAAGATGAGAAGGGTTTAATGAAAGATGCTATCCACTTGGATTATGGGAATTATGGAATCCAGCATTTTTAAAGTTTGACTCGTACTAAAATTAAAATTAAGACTAAAAGTCTAAGTCCTAGCCTCTGATGCTTAGATTTTTACTATTCATTTTAAAAATCTGTCTCCTGTGAGCTCCCCCAAGCGCAAAGTGCTTCAGGTTATGGATGTAATATTCAAACTGGACTTTCTTGATTGCATTTAATCTTCTCAATGGCACTCATTTACATTTTATATTTAGGGCATTTAGTAAGACGCTTTTGTCCAAAGTGACTTACAATGAGTACATTTGTCAGTAGAAAGTCAAAAAGTAATAGATCGCTGTCGGCAGAGTAAGGATGACTTTGCATTTCTTTGGTTTGAACATGGCCTTTGTCTGACTTCAGCAAATGTGTCAGCAGGGATTCATCTTGACCTTTCCCATTAACCTGACCTACCAAAACATGGCAGGAACATGCTGCCTAACCTCAATGACCCATCCCTGTGTTTTTGATCGTGTCAGCCTCCGGACACTTGTTGTCCTTGCTTTTGCTGTGTGGACGCAGCGCTGACAGCCATCGTGGTGCTGAGAGCCTGGACTTATTAGCTTTAATGACCGGAAGGGGCCAGACTCTGCTGGATGTGCAGCCGATGTCACTGTGTACCACTACAGCAGATTCCGTCTCCTCCAGGCCAATTTATGATGCCCAGCGTTGTGTGTTTCGCCGACTCTAACCTGATTATCTTCCTGCCTCCATCCCCAGAGCTGTTCAGATGGATTACATTAGTCTAATGCTTCCCCTGGAAAGTGTTTCACCTTATGTTCGGCTTTTACCAGAGACTCAGCAATTGCATTAGAATAAAATGTGGATTTTAGACTTGTTTTTATTTAAGAGAGCTGCAGTGGATTCCTGCCATCTCATATATATTAGTGTATTGAGTATGCTTGACATCAACTAAATTAAATTTGTTCAATTGGTTTGCTGTGGTTATGAATACAATTACAGCCAAACAAGCTATAACCTCGAGGCTAGTGGAGGTATTTTATTCACCTGCGAGCAAGAATTACTGATTATTTGTATCTCTTACAGAAAATTATATTCTGTCTATAATTGAGCTCTCAAAACTTACTGTGAAAATGACTTAAAAGATCTTCCAGCATAGAACAATTGTTTCCAATAAACCTACTTGTTCAAGGGATTTATTAGAAATCACTGTATGTATCTTAAAGTGAGCTTTAGAGACAGATTACATCTCCTTTGTTATACCATGAACAGGAGTGCAAAATCTGAGGTTTTATGGAGGTTATATGCTTGACAAAATTTGTGGAAGAAAGTAAATTTTGCAAAAATATTCAGCAATATGGCATTAACTATCAAACAAGCTAAGAAGAGTGGAAGGTTTAATTCGTCCTTTTTTCTTTGCTTTGATGCCATTTCAGACACTGAACAAGAACAACCTGCTGCCAGATGAAAGATCCAACTTTTACCCAACTCCACTCCAGCAGCCAAATGTCTACACCACCACCTACTATCCCACAGCGCTCGGCAAATATGACTACCAGCCCAACTCCTCCCCTTCGCCATGCAGGACCTACAACCACAGCAACAATAGCTGAGACATGCCCCACAACTTGCTCTCCGAACCCCCCTGCCACAGCCCCAAACAGACACCACCCCAATGCCATGGTGACATAACTGAACTGACATGAACTGAAATGTTCTCAGAGCCAGGTTCCTCTGTTTGCCATCGCCCTTCTCCTCACTAAGGTAGTCTCTTCCGCATGGTGGAGTTTGTGTCTTCAAGGGCATTTCTGGAACTTTCCAACAGGACAATGTGGGTTTGGACAATGAGGCCTGTGTCCTGGTGCCGTCAGGGACATATGCAACCAGCTGGGAGAATGTTTTTGCAGGGACCTGAATGGATATAGCAGTGTCAACTCTGATCTTCACGTGGGGACATACTGGGAAACTCTTGGCACGATGAGTTATGGCTTTAGACAGCTTATGACCAGACAACCTCAGTGCAGGTGCTGAGTCGAGCATCCACGATTCCGGAGACTAACATGAACGGAACGGAAAAAAAACAAAATTCTCTGGATCTGGGTCACCATTTCACGCCTCTCTATTACTAACCACATTTTCAGCCTGTAATGAACTTTCAGTCCCTCGACAACAAAAGCAGTTACCAAGAACAAACAGCGCATATTGTTATGTCCTTGCCACACAGCGCAGAGTGAGAGAACAAAAGAGAAAACTCAATTAAGTCAATGATGAAATAAATTAGAGATGACTATCAGCCTGGTTGTTAGGGGCGGATGCACGCCTTCCATTTTTGGTATTTCGCATGACAGAAAAGATAAGAACTTCAGGGTTGATTGCATTCTGGGACTGCTGTTTGGAAAAGTCACAACACTAAACATCAGAGTTGGAGAGAAATCTGCTTATGATCAGAGTCACGTGCTTTTGTGGACAAGGACGTTCCCTCGTAAAGTCTGAGCAAGGGGGATTGTGGGAAGAGGTCTGAACTGTATATAAAGCTTTGGGATTGCCTTGGGTGCCTGTATGCAATAGAGGGCAGAGGTGATATTTGCTTTCTTTCTATTTCTTCTGTTTTATTTTTATCTAAGAACAAGAAAAACTTCTGAAAGGGAATTGACTGATTCTCCAATGGATGCATCAATTCTACTGATACTAAATAGCTCGGTGGTCATATCAAATATGGCCAGTGTGCTGGATTGGGTTTTCTATGATGGTAGAATAAGCTAGTAGACTGGCACTTGTTCTTTTTTTTATGTTTTTTTTTTTAAGATGTGTTTTATTCTCAGAAAAGTCGTAGCATAGGAGGAAATATTTTGTTCAATAAGATATAGCTGATTAATGTTTCTCTAATTTCACTTCACTGAATGAACGTGTTCCGTGTTGTTTACATGTTGTTTTTTTGGATTTTTCAGAAGTTTGGTAACCATTGCATCTTCAATACATGAAATATTAACACAAAGATAAAACAATGACAGTTATTGATATGGGTTTTTTTTACAAAGAATGACTGAAACAACATATCCATTTGGCACTGCTTGAGAATAAAAAACACAAAACAAGTAAATTATGTTTGCTTAGAAGTTTGCCTGTGTGAAGGTCACAATGAGCATTTGTGTGTGTGGATGTGTGTACATGCATACACATGTACTCTGTCTCTGCGTGTCTGTATGTTTGAATGAACAAAAGGGGTTGCTGTATTTTGTACAATGTAAATGCTTTCATACATATGACTCTATATATGAGGAGCTCTGTAAAGGCGATTTTTTTTTTTGTGCGTGTGCATTCCACATTCTGTCGATGACACTCTTAGTGTTCTGCTGTTTTTTTGTTTCTATATTTCATGTATGAGATGTTAATCATTGTAAGTTAAAAGCATTGCGCCTCTGGTTCCTGCGGAGGTGGAATGGACACTATTTATAGTCAAAGCTTGGTTTATAAAGGGCATTTTCACAGCTATATTTTATTATTATTGCCTGATCAATGAATGCTAACCCAGCAATGCTTTTCAGTTCAGCTACTGTACATGCACGAAATGAGCTCTATCTGTATATAGGAGCAACAGCCTTCTGCAGCCCATTTAATGACCCTGCAAAGGATCGTGTAAATGTATCTGTATATTGTATAGCTAACACTGTTTGTTAAAAAAAAGCCTTATAGTTGTTTTAAAAAAGTGCAGCAGCTAAGTACACACCAACCAAGAGGTTTGTTTGGGGACAGAGCTCCACAATGTGACCGACCGCCTGTGGCTTATGACCTTTCCCAGCTGCTCAAACATCAAATTTCGAGAATGTGAATCCAGACACAAAATAACTCTGTGTAGCACTGATAATATTAGAGTATCAAATAGATAATAGACTGCAATTATTTGCATATAACGGAGGAATGAAATTCAGAAGAAGTTGTTTTGACCTAAACTAAGCCTCTATTGGCCTGGTCTGAAAGCCAGTCATCTGATTGGTCAATGTTGAGCTCTGTCCTCTGGGATGTGAGGCTCTGTGCCCTTCTATGCAACTTACCAGGTGTACTGTTAGACCTGTCATGTAGACTGTAATCACTGCCTTTTAGACACTGTGAATTTTTTGGTACCCTATATTTTTGTATATTGTACATTATAAAGGATAATAAACCTTGATGCCAACAGTATGGCCAGTGGGTTCTGTGGATTTAGATTTTTAAAGGCTGAGATTTATGATATTTTTAATTGGAAGTGCTGGTAGAAAGGGTTAGAGTTAGACGTTGCAGTCTGACCTCTCTCCAGTGCTCAATAAGTTACTCTTAAAATAAAAATGTTTATTATGAATGATTGTTGGGGGGAAATAATTTGTTGCATTGAGCTTTGACCGGTTTGCTGGATGAAAATGCGGTTCACTCCATTTCATATAATGATAATAAGACTAAAATAAGAATAAATAAAACTAAAATAAGAATAAATAATAACAAGACTGGGTGCACTTTAGTTAACTTACATACCTCCACCCAAAGATTCAGGGATTGTTGGTACTTATAGCTTGGTTATGTGTTCCAGCAAACGCAGCTAGCCATGTTTACAGGTAGGAAGATCTTGCCCTTCTTGTTGGTTGGTCAGGGCAGGAAATTGGTGGGATAGTGCAACCCTTAAGGTGAAGCTCATCACTGGCAGGTCAACTGAATGAACTGGAGGTTGCACATGTCTGTCTGCAGTTAGCAGTGATCCTTTACTAGTCTTTAAAAAAGCCTATAATTGTGTATAGCCTGTACTGCACACAAGGTCAGTAGAACCACGTTTGGGTCAGACACGTCACTGAAGTGCATCCTCTCCCTTCATCCCCCAAAACAAATGATTGCAGCCCTGGAATCGTTCGCCATATGAGAAGAGCGCAGATGGATAGGACAAATGAGCCAAGTAGTCAGGGTGTGTCCAGCAGAGTGCCCGTGGATCACTGCTGGTGCCAGTAGCCTAGACACTAGTACTTTATCATTACACCACAATGATTCTGCTGCTGTGCAGAAAATCAAGATCAAAGCCAGAGCAGAACAGCTACTGTCACACAGGACAGGGAAGTACAATAAAATCTAATAAAACATTCTGTGTACACTCAGTCTTTAGTTCTCACATACAAATAACATTTGTATTTTGCACTGGAACAGCTATATTATTGGTTGTCAGAAAGTAGAGCAGCACACTCTTTTTCCTCAAAAAAACACACAAAAACACACAAACACACACACCTGCCCATAACTTCACATCTCTCTACTGTTTATGTCCTTCTCATTTGGTTCAATGCAGCCCTAGCTGTACCTCTCAATTAGAGAAAGCAGCCTCTGGGCAGTTTTATTAATGGTCGCAGTGAAAGCATTAATCAGTTTGTATTCTGCTGACAGACAGATGCAGTGATCGGCACTCTGGCAGGCAGCCAGGAGGAGGTCGCCAGGAGGAGGCTGTGGGCTGGAGGAGGCCGCTCAGATAAGACAGTAAAGGAAGTAATGGAGGAGACGGCAGCAAAGGAGTGGGAAGGACGCACGCTCGGCTTTATAATTCACCATCTGTGAGACAGTGAGAAATGAGAATAACACTGAAAAGAACGGAGGAAAACACCAGCTTCAGTGATGATCACTGATATTAATGAGGGTTTTTGTTGAAACAGAGATAGCAGCTAGGTGAAAAATGAGTCAGCATCTTGGGCAAACAAAGCACTGCACCGAGAGTCACATACATCATGAATTATCTTGGAAATTATTTTCTACCTGAAAGCCATTGTTTACAAACTTGTTAACATTTAAGAGGATGGAAGAAGTTTAACTGCACTTTTAAAAAGACATTTTTACATGGGCATGCTTTATAATGCGTTTACTGATTGTGACTGCACTGATAGTAACTACTACTAAAATAAGTTCAGAATACTCAAAATATTTGTGGAAACTGTGTACCTCAAACTTTTATAGTAGCGGTAATAATATTTTTGAGTGAACCTTAACTTAAGTACAATACATTTTTAAAAAGCATTTAGTTTCTGCATACTAAATTACAGTGATTCACTGATGCTTATTAAAATTAAATTCCACTTATTCTTTACTCAAATGTAACTGTGCACAACTTCTACTCTGAGGGAAATCTACTCAAAAAATGTTAGAGTGTTAAAGTGTTAGACTCAAATACTAAAGGAAACTCACTCAATACAATTACTAGTAAACTTTATTTACAAAATGCCCATTTTCAGATGGTACTCCTGAAAAACACAAATACAACTCTATTATTACAATTCAAGTTCTCTTTATTAGAATCATCTTCTCACAACATCTTTCGTCATTTCTACATTTATCAGACACAAAATAAGGCACATCTTGGATATAGCTGAATAGACAAAGTAACTGACTGCTGGATCAGATAATTAACCGGCAACAATTTTGATTATCAATTTGTTTCTTTTTTGCAATAATGTTGAACATTCTCTATTTCCGGATTCTTAATGAGATTTTTTGGTGTTAAGTGATAAAAACTTGAATCTTGAGCTAATTAAAATTTCCTTTTACTGCTTACTATACTGTGTTTTGTGGAAAAAGAGACTATGCATAATTTTATTCCATCAGCAGCACTTTTACTTAAATAACATAAAACGCAGCTTTAAATGGGTGGTTTTATGGAATAATAAGCAAATAAAGATTGTTTAAAGTAAGAAGTCCCACACTAGGTAATGAAACAATATCAAGGTTTCGGCAGGTTTCACCTGGTCAAATTTGAGACCTTTTTAAGACTATTATTATTAATGAAATTTAAGGCCTATATCACGACTTAAAAAAAGAAACTCACAAAGGAATTGGAGTCAAAATTACTTGCTACCGTGAAAAATGGATCACCGGTGGAAAAAAACAAAATATAGGGGTTGTATGTCTTTTTGGTGACTTTATAAAACATAACCTACTGCTGATTGATAAGCTCAGGGGAGCAGACAGGATGAAGCAGAGAAAGCCGGTGTGTTTGCAGTGAGAGACCAGAGGTAAAGGTGTGAGTGAGTGAGTGAGTGAGTGCAGGGAGAAGTCGAGGAAGGTGCAAAGCAGTTACATTTACAAATAGAAATAATTTCCATGGGGATTAAAACATACTTTCACAGGGTGGTATAATGTAAAAAAATCAAGATGTTGTTTTTGTGTGGGGGATTGGGGGTCCTGCCCCAAGAAAATTTCCAATAAATGAATAGGCAATTCCACATAATTTTGGAACATTGTTATTTCCACATCTCTGAATAAGTAGGACAATCTAGAGCAGATTTGGAATAAACAACACCCAAAAGCTAAAATTGTTAAATAAGTCTACTGGGGTTGAATAACCATTAGATCTGGAAAATTCATTTAGTTAGTTTTAATGCTCTCCACAATGATTTTACATTCATTGCGCAACACAAAGCAGTTTGCCTTTATGTCTTAATTTACTGATTTATACATTTGTAGAAATTAACATAAATAGGCAACATCATAACAACCTCCATTTGTATTACTGCAAGCCTTTCATTTGTACATTATCATTAGGACTAACATTAGTTTGCATCCCTAATTTGCTTTAACGTTACTAACCTCTGCTTCTCCATGGTCAACACAGTCCTCTGTTTAATTTAACAATCGAGATGTACAGTAGAGGACAGAGCTGTAACCGGACAACTTCATGTTCATCGTTGATAGCCTACTCATTAACGATGGAACAGCGACGATTAATGGCGGCGCTCATTCATTAAACAGCGACAGTAGTCTTCAAATACGTTGCTAAAGACTGGTTAAAAAGCCCTGAGATCTGTTTTTCCATCCAAGAACTGATAAGGTTGCACTTCCCATAGCTGAAGAAGAAATCTGTTTTATATCAGTAGTACAATCTGAAAGAGACTTGCAGCAATAACACGAAAGCTGCCTGTTAGTCGTAGTCGTAACACAGCAAATTATATTTGGACCGATTTGGACTAGCAACAGTAAGAACTACAACACCATGGGAGGGAAAAAAACTTCTATGAGAATTAGATGTAGCGTTACATGGACGTTGGAAAATAAATACCCGTTTAAAATTATTTGAGACCTCGAGCACAAACTTCAGTGAATTCAGGACTTTAAAATTTTTAGACTTTTTAAGACCCAGCGGAAACCCTGCAGGACGTCTACCTGACAGGTGCTGTTATCAGAGCAGCTCCTTTAATCTGGAGGTCTCCGAGTGTTTGATTGTGCGAGTGACAGAAAGTGACAGTGAATCTCAGAGGAGGAAAATATTCTGGCAGTAAAAGTACGATGTCGGTGTGTCGGGTAATAAATGCTTCATCTTCTCTAGACCAGCAAAAGTCTGTTCCCAAACGGCTGGAGAAGTGAAGCAGGTTGACAAACATCTCCCCTTCAGAGTGGAAGCTTAGCAGGAAGCTAATAGAACGTCTTTTAGTTCAATTTATAGAAAGTAACGAGCAGCTGTATTTTTTCCAGCCCACATGTCCAGCTGAAAGAAAAGAGGTGTTCAGCTCAGTACTGAACACAGACTAAAGATGGGGTACCACATTTGGGTCACACATAGCAACTTGTCAATCACAAGGTAGCCCGCCCTAAAGCCTCCCTTGCTTTCTGGTCTATTTTCCTCTAAATGGGACCATAATTTACTAAATGAACATCATGCTGTGTTGAAGACGAATAGCGACTGACACCATAAACTCATTAGTAAAGTGTTTACTGAGGTAATAAATCAGATGAGAAATAGCCACATTTTCTCATATACTTCTGTAGGATCCAGCAGAGTTGCCCCAGTGCTGGCTGTTAGAGAGAATGCAGGTTTGAGGCGTCACATTTCAAACCTGGATGTTTCAGTGGTTCCTACTTGGTGAAGACACAGACGCTTCCTGGTTTCACAAATTTCTATGTGGTTTTGAATCAAATCAATCAAAGAACAGGACGTAGATTCAGGTTGTCCTCACACAGGAGTAGGTGGAGGTGGGGCTACGTTCTGACACGCTGCTGGAGGCGCTCTCGTCCTCGTTGGTGAGCGGAAGTGAGGCGAGGAGGCCGGAGCCTTTTGGTGCAGTCATGGTGTGTATGAGTGCATGCGTACCTGCATGCTGCAG
>JAPMOB010246301.1:3908-16862 GCA_029875015.1 Lepomis gibbosus | reverse complement strand
CTGGCAACCCAAAATTGTCCATATAAATGGTTAATTACATATATGAAACATAAATAAATTAAGCATTAACCATTAATAACGTAATTAATCACAACTTATAAACTATTTATAAAGTAAGCCTTATTTATGTAACCCTGACTTTCCAATTGGTATTCTCCAGTCCCTCTGGCAAATAGGTTTCTCTTTGACTAAATCTTTAATTAATGTGATCACAGTAAGACAGTAAACACACCCAACTTCAGTTTCCCAAGGTACACATCCGACTCTCAACTCTACTGCTGCACCTGTTGCTGTCACACTCTCAACTTTCCCCTGTAACGTTAGGAACCCAAATTACTCTGAGGCAAAGGGAATAAACACCTCAACAATTATATTAATATAGCCTAATTTTAAGTGAATTATCCCACCGAGTCCCACCTAAAAATATACCATCCCCAAGTAGAACCACCTTCAACATTATTACTGACTGACAAACATGAGCACAAGAAAGCATGTCATGTCCTTTATTTCTACATAAACCAGAAGCAGACACACAAACATATTTACTTATTTTGTGCGACAGTTCATCTGCAGAAGTGTTGTACATTTGGACGATAGGATACACAAGCGAGCATCTATGCCCTCACTCTTGACTTTTGAAGATGACGCAGACACTCTCACACCTCACAGTTTGGTGACTATCACACACTGAGGTTTGCAGAATTAGCTGAATGACTAGTATATAACCTGTGATTGGTTGTGGCATTAAAATAGAACATTTCAAGCTGTTACACAGGCTGTTCATGGTCAGCATTGATGGATAATAAGTATAAATGTATTCAATGAGCAGACTAATGTGTGTGTGTCCTTCACTTTTCCACAACTAAGTGTGCATTGTCTCTTACTTCCTGAACATCCTTGCTATTCTGCAGAGTCCAACGGTGGTCAGACTCAATAACAGCAAGCATTAAGTTGAGCCTTTAATTACCTGTACACAGCCCTGTGACCCACTTCATGGTGATCATTATACCATGCACATTATATTTGCACTGTTGCTTTCTGCAGAGCACCTTCTTTTTTTAAAAACCTTCCCTCACATCCCTTTGGACTCAGCATTACATCAACCATAATAAAGTTGTTTGTTTGTGTGCTTGTAGGGGGTAAACTCTGCAATAGTCTTTGAACGAGCTGTTAGCACTGTGCACTGTTGTGCTTGTTAAATGCTTTGTTGGAAGTTTGACACTCAGCTTCTTAGGCTGCACTCAACGCTGCAGACGGTATCCTTAAGTCATGAGGCTGTTTCATGCTGGGCCCCCATGGGTGAGGGAGGGATGACAGGATAGCAGACGAGGCAAACAACAAATGTGGGCACACACACACACAACACACACATACACACACACAGACACAGACACATATACATGCACACATACAGAGTCACCTTTAAAGTGTATGAGAGCTCCCTGATGCCAGTGCTGCCATACTGCATGACTAATGCAGCCCGCGAGTCACTGTTTCTCCTCGCCGAGTCCCCAAGAGCTGAATTAATTGGCTGTCATCATGGTAGCTCTCACTCTCGCTAACACACACACACACACACACACACACACACACACACACAGAATGATCAAGATATAAATAAACCAAGTCAACATGGCATTTAAGTGACAGGCAACCATAAACACTTACTTTAGGGTTCCCATCAAATATATGGCCCACCTCCCTGAAATCCACATAACCACAACTGTCGATTTTTAATAAAGTGACAGGTCATGTTTTAAGTTGGAATGACGTTTTCCGATATACACTTACTTAGCGAGAGTTAGATGAGCAATACTGCTCTCATGTCTGTGTGCAACAACCATGTCTCGTATATGTTTATGTAACCTTTATATACTCATGTGTTATGCCCAAAGGTTTTTCCCTATTTGAAGGAATCGTAATTACCACCTGGATTATGTTCAGTAGCAATGTTTTTCTGAGTGTAGGGAGTGGGTCATCTTTGTAACACACATATTTTGTGGTCACTAGGTTAAGGCAACAGATGCATTTTGGTTAATCTTAGAGAAAAATCTTGGTTTTGGTTCAGTGTTAATACAGTAAAAATGTCCTCTCTAGTGCTATTGACTTTTTAAATATTCACCCAAGACCTAACCTTAGCAGGGCGAGGGGAGGGATCCGTGTCCAGAGAGGTCGACACTCAGGTGACACTCTGAAAAAGACACACGTTCAAAGCATAAATATTAACTGCTGGCATGCCATGGGTGCGGTTAGTGAGCAATACAATTAGAGGTGAGACGAGAATGTCTTTGTGTCTACGCACTCCGCAATGTGTGAAAACTGTTCAGACTCTCTTGTGTGTTTGTGGGCTGTACCTGCTGTCGAATTCATGCTGTCGATACATGTTTGTTGTCTGCCTTGGTGATGCTTTGTTCTTTTATTTTGGCTAAGTGGATATTAGACTCCTGTATCCTAATAATCTTTTTACAACTCCCAAAACCTGAACTATGTAAGCCAAAGTTTAACTTTTCTCTCATGTATGAGACATCACAATCAGATAACTTTAACATTAGATACATTTTACTCATAGAGAGGATGCAGTGTGTCTCCTTGTGTCTACAGCACAAGGAACAGATAACCTTTTAAAGACCCTTTCATTGGAGCAGGTTTGCATTCCACTTGTAATGCACTTAAAAGACAAGGAGCTGTCTCCCTTCCTGTTGCCTGTGCTTTGAACCATAAACAACATTTGTGTTTCTCAACAGTTTGCTCAGACTGAAAGAATAATGGAGTGTCATTCCGACCCTGAGCCTTTGCATAATACTATGTGAGTAGTCATGCAGTTTAATATCCTGTCTGTCTGAAAGTGATTCTTTTTAAAGGATTTCCCTTTTGTTCTGGGCACTGATCATCAGTTTAACATGGGAGTAGCGGAAAAAAGATCTCATCAGACAGTAACAGTGATGTGTTGTGATATGTACATTACTTTGGACAGAGATAGCTTTACCTTTTAATGATCTCTGACATGTTTTACTCACGTATGTGAGTGCACATGTGTAAAAGAGGGTTTGTTCTGTTTTTCTCATTGTCCTCAGAGCTTTTCCTATCTGTAAGGTTCCAGATGTTGTCGTCCGCTCATTTGGGATGAGAGTAGTGAGTAGTCAGGTGTAAGAGACCCTCAACAACAGGATTTGACCGAAAATAAAGCTCTACCATGTGTGGTTACATGCTTATATATTCACAGCTTTTTAGCGAGAGGCAGCAATTATCAGCAAAGTTGTGACTATAGGCTTTGTACAATCAGCGCTGCTCCTTTTCTGTCTGGTGAAGCTGCAGAAGCTCAAGTGACTTATATTTTTGTACTGGCTGCCATAAAAAAACATTTGAAACACTGAATCACACACTGAGGTTGCCATGTATCAGCAGCTGTAATTTTTTTTGGATTCAAGGTCATTTCCTATCAAGAAAATCCACAAATACTGAGACAGCTTCTCTCAGCAAACAGTTGCAGACTGAGTTTATGACTTAAAGAAATGATTCAATCTAAATAAATAATTCACTTGGAGGGTGACCTTTTAATTTACTGTTGTAACATTAAATCAATGGTTGACCAATATACAAGAGAAGAACTTAGATTCTCAAGATTTAGTATCAGGTGTATGTAGCCAAGGTACAAAGTGCCCACACACTGACAAACAAGACTTAGAATTCTACAGTCATACTCTGGGAGGCGGGCTGTAGTACTTAGGTACAGTGATGCTTTGAGCTAAATGCTAATATTAGCCTGATAACATGCTCACAATGAAACGTTAACGTGCCAATGTTAATCAGGTGTAATGTTTACTATGATCACAATTTTAGTTCAGTGTGTTAACATGCCAACATTTGCCAAGTAGCACTAAAAGTAAGGCTGAGGCTGAAAGTTATGAGTTTTGCAGCTAACACCAAAGTGATACACCCTGAGGGGGGCATGGATGTCTGCTCAACATTTCATGGCAGTCCATCCAACAGTTGAGAATTTATTCTAAATAAAAGTGGCGGACCAACAAGCCGACTGACTGTCACCAAAATGTTTGTCACACAAATACAAAATATGTGTTAATTGATCTTGGTAGCTAAGTAACAGCTTGTAGCCTTGGTTAAGAGTTTAACCACTTTACAGCATATTTTTTAGGTGTTGGTTCATGTACTGTTGGATTTCTATAGTTTATTGGAAAACAGACACATTTTGCTCTGAGGATACTTGTAGGCGTACTCCTAAAAAGTACATTATCTGTACCTGATACTTGTTTCAACCGAGAACTTGCTCAACCCTAGTTACCAGGCAACATTTTATCTGCTTCAGAAGGCACCAAGGGGTCTGGTGCCTTGCTCAAGGACCTTTCAGTAATCATGGTGGGGTGAGTGTAACATACTGTAGCAACAGATGTGAATCCAGCTAACCTCCAGTAACAAGCTGGCAGCTGGAGCACACCCAGCTCCAGAGTGGCAGGGATCAAACTGACTAACACTGGTAATTGGGTGGCCTCTTTACCTCTTGGCCAACTCGCCACCTCTCCAGAGTCTGAATGTACTAATCCACTTATTCCTCATCATGATCATGGAAGCGGTTGACATCACTTGATAAAAATCTAATCATAAAACATAATCTTGTTATCCTGGTAGGTGACAAATGTAAATCCTTCTGTTGTGTCTCTAAAACATGGAAAATCACAAGTCTCTTCTCTATTGTTCTGACCTAGCAGAAGATTCAAGGTGCTGTGCGGATGAAGATGACATACTGCTATGTCTTTTAGTTGTGAGAGGCAGAGAAATATTATCACATTAACACTTGATTTCCATTTTGCCATGAATAATTTCTTTTCTGTTCCATTTTCAGTAACATATTTCATCCTTCAGTACAACTGAAGAAAACTATGTAATACTACTGACGCTGCATACCACTCAATTATCATTTACTGTTGAAATGAAACACAAAACATGTTTGAAATATGCCCTTTGGAAATTACCAACAGTCCACTGTAATCACACAGCCTGACAAGCAGCTATTTTTATTCTATTATCAGCCACAATACAATCAATGACAATGGCCCAAAGTGTCTGTAGAGTGTCCTTTAATATTTGTTTGTTTTTCTGGCATATGTGCTGCGACAACCCTGCCATGTGAAAATCATTGTACTTGTTATTCACAGGGTGTTATGGTATTTGATAACAGATTCCAAGAAATGAATTCCAGGAAAACGGGCTATGTGTGGGTGATAATAGCACCTTTTTATTGACAGGGCTTTCACACAGATCAAAACCTAATGGGCTTCATAATTAATAGTGATGATTCCTCTCCCCTCTGCTTAGCCTTTTATTGGGGTAAAACAAAATGAAAGGTTGACATTTCTCAGATTACTTCTGATTGATCTTGCCCATCTGTGAGCAGCAAATGAGAAAGGCTAACTTTTCCTTTGAACCTATGGACATCCACAGGCCATTCAGCAAATGCAGAGCCGACAAGAAAACGTCTCATTAAAGGTGTGTTTTGCTACATAGCATGCCAGACATTGGTACTGTTAGGCTTGTTATTGTCACAAAAAAGTTGCAAAACATTTATTGCTTGTTTCAGTTAATGTATTGCTCCCTGAGTGCAGTATATCCTCTTCTCTTATCTTCGCAAAGTTGGCAATAAAGGGGTACTCCAGCGATTTAGTACTGCATTTATAAGTGTTTAAAAACAATGGTCAAAATTAATGTAGAAAAGGTCAAAATATTTATATTTTAAAGTCATTATCCTTAATATTTACATGATATCAAACCGTATTGTTAATTATGGTCTGCATTTTTTTCTTTAATATCTATTCAATGTATTTGCATTCTGTAACCATCTCTCTGTTAAGCATTCATCCTTGTGTTCTATAGCAATATTTTTAGTGGCGGGATTCAAATGATCTGCCTATGCATGAGGGATTCACAGTAAATGGTGCATGTATCTAATCGAGTGTTTTATTTTATCACATATATTTTGATATTAGCCTCAATGTTTACTGTTCTCTCCTACAGCTGTATCAGACGTGCATTAAGTTTCCTAAAGCATTAATCTGGCAAAATACAGGGTGTTTTTCATTGTGAAGCAGTCAATGGAAATCACCAAGACGATCAACGATGATCATCAAAAATGTGTCTTGAAATGACACATGCGCCGTGTCCATGACATGGTCATATTTAGCGATTTTTGACATAAATTGTTTTATATAGTACATTTTTATTATGTACAATCAGTGGAATTGCCCTTTAAAAATTCCACCACCCATGAATGGCCAGAAAACTCAAGTCAGTTCTGTCAAGTCTGTTTACAGGTCATGGGAAGCACTGCATGAGTTAAAAGGGCTATATAAAGTATTTTGTGGGAAATGTGATGAGTTGCTTTATCACAGGTGTACTAGTTTGACTATTGAAATGGTCGGAGGGTGTGGAGCTTATCAGACTTCTGTAACCGTCTTCTCATCTCTAGCTTCATTACTTGCCACTAGCATAATACACCTGATGCTCCAACCAAACTGGTGGTCAAGTTGTATTGTGGGTAATGTAGGTGCTAGGTTTCAACCAGGAAATATAATATGTAGAATTAAAAAGAGAATATCTCTGGTTCTGCTGCATTGAAATTGACCTTTGTGAGTCCGACAATGTAATATTACTACAGTATTATTTTTCATATGTGGAAAACAATCAAAATACAGTTGTCAAATGGCGGGTGGCGATGGCACAATGGATGAGACTATGCCTTTGGTGTGAGAGACCTGGGTTCAGTCCCCCACTGTGACCCATCCACCATTGTGTCCCTGAACAAGACACTTAACCCCTAGTTGCTCCAGAGGCGTGCGACCTCTGATATGTATAGCAATTGTAAGTCGCTTCATCATGCAAAGAACTAGGCCACAAGACTGGCCAGTGTTTGGTTTTTTTAACTTTGGTCTCAATGTAGTGACTTTTTAAAATTGCGAGTGTAGTATTATTACTGACATCAACATAGCAATTTAGTACAGCTCGTTGCTAGATTTAGAAACAGGCAGCCCCTCATTTGCTTTCTTCTGCTCTCTTGTCGTTTGAAAACATAATTCTCTGTGCGGCTGTCCAAGTTTTAACAACATGATGTGCCCACTAGCCTTGCAAACAGTGGTGGACCATACCGTTATTTACCCCCATAGTGTATTAAAATGCCAAGCAAGGAAATCATAATGAGTTTTTGAATCACGGCTGCTGACCAAAAGTGGGAGGCTGCAACTGCAATTTCCATATTCATTTTCAGAGACTCAGAGAAATGCCTTCTCTGCTATACGCTAATATGCAGTGTGTCTTTTTCTGCGTGTGCATCTAAGATATTGTTTTACAGTAATTAGACTTCATGCTTGAGCGATTCCTTGTTTTAATTAAATGAAACTTGAACTGAACAAGTGTGCCAAAAGTGTATTTTCAAAGGAAGAAGTGAGCTGCAGAAATAAATTAGGAAGGTATTGATTTATCTGAAAGTGTTTGAGACAACTCTCCTGGCTATCCATCTGAGGTGGCTTTTGACCTAAACAATGACAGGGTGAGAACCTGCACTACATACAACAAGCACCAAGCAGTGAGCAGCGAGTAATGAGCTGCATGTTGGCTGTCGATGTGTTCCTGAAAGAAGAATTTGTTTTTTTTCCACTCACACTGCTGTTTCCCTCTTGTCTCTTTAGATGCTACTCTTAACAAAATTGCTCTCATATGCACGCCATTCTTTTTTTCCTCCAATAAAAGATGTAACAGCTGCTTCTCAGGGAGTGCATTCTAAATGAGGCTTGGCATTGCTCTCCGCTGTCAGATCCCGCAATGACCTCTACTTCTCCTGCTTCCTACCTCCCCCCTTTCCCTCTGTCATCCTCCACTTTCTTTCCTTTGTCTACTCCTTGAGACGAGCCCCTTGTGGTGGGAGTGTTGACAGGGCTTTCTCACTCGGATGCAACCAGAGGGAAGCTGATGTGTCCCGGGCCGCGCAGGAGCATCACGGCATGCGATGGCACCTCAGCCTCTCCTCTTAACAGAATCCACAGGAGTGCCTGATGTGGAAGGAAAATAAACAATAGCATAGAGGCTCCTCAAAAGAATTCCTGAACAATTATTGCTGCGGTGTTGATGAGTCGTGATGTGTTTGTGTCACAGCACTGGGGTTAAGATTAAGGTCCTTAGTGTGCAAGTTGTCCCACTGCCGCTGTCATGACTGCCAAAGATCAGCAACTGGTGATGCCAGGGGACGTGACAGAGCCCAAATCCCAACCACGCACCCACCTGAACCTTGCAGCCAGGGCAATTCAGATTCACATGCCAAATAAATGATTCATTCTCTGTAAAAACTTGCGATTGTCAGAGTAAGATGGAAAATTGTGTTTGCGAGGTTTATCAGCATGTGGGCAACAGGAGGATATGATTATTGAATGACTGCATCATACATTTCTGAACATACAACGTGAAACAGGGAGATATGGCGCGAGGGAAGGGAAGCAGTGGAGTAGAACAGGGAAGATGTAACAGAATCAGGGGATGTGTAAAAATGGAAGAAACCAGGCTGTGGGAAGATATTTAGGCCACACTGAGTTTTTTTCCCGCTTGCACAATATGCAGCGTGTCTGCTACCTTGGATGTCCAGCTGCTGCTGTTCTCCTGGGTAACGCAACTACAATGAAATTATGCTGTGACTCCTTATGCAGAACATGCTATTATTCTCCCAAAGCAACAGGCTGATCATTCAATGTCCCTAACGAGCAGGCTCACAAATCCCCGAGTCTTTGTAGTATTTTCCTGGATTTTGTAGCAAATTGGGCTGAGGGATTGAATCAGCTTAACCTTTCACCAGTAATCATAGGTGATTATAAGCATTTAGACATCCTGTTATTCAGAATTATAAAAAGGGGTTGCCAGATAGGTTCTAATTATACTACAGAGGGTTACCTGACTTATATGGTAGATTTTTGTCCCGCACCATCTTCAGCTCCGTAGGTGTAAGGTTCAACTGGACTGTGATAAAAATAAATCACAGGGCTTATTTACAGCAACCGGGCTCCATTTTTATATTAATAACACAATAGCAAAATCAATAAAAACCCTTTCCCTTTGGAAGATATATTTTATTGGAAGCACTCATCCAGCAAGGCTCCAACGTTACCTTCTCCTTGTTCCAACCTAGCAGATGGATTTTCAAAAAATTTCAGCAAACAGCCTTTTTCCCTACCATCTTTGTTTCCTTGACAACATATCTAAACAAGGAATGGTCTCCCAGACAACAGGCCTGAAAGTACCGCAAATATCTCAGTGTGAGTCAGAATGTGCGAGCGAAGAGGTGAGAGAATGTTCTGTGCATGGCATTTTTTTACCTGTTGCACTCTGCATGACCATGGCCTTATGTGTTGATTGATCTATTTACTGCACTGTACATATATTACACACTCTGTCTGCAGTGATGGAGATGTAATAGAATGATAGGATTATCTGTTTAGTCAAGGCTCTGCTCGCTTTAAACCGTTAACCGTGATCCTTTCCAAGACGAGGAGCATGCCAGAGCATGCCAGCTGGATCCTTTTCATCACCAAAACAATGCTCTCCGTGTGAAACAAATAGTGTTTTCGCTAGCGATGCACTGGAATATGCTACACTCGCTGAGAAGGCTCATCCCCGTCTCAGATGCACTCACGGCAAACAGGGCCAACAATTCATCCCTGCGTCTGTTATTGACCCATCCTCACTCCTGTAGATGACTGCATCAGCCGACAGGGTCTCTTTGTTTTGCTGAAGATTTCTTCATCTCCCCCTGCCCTCTCTACTGTATCAGTTGTTATGGCAAAGGAATGTTACTATGGCTGACTCAGTAGGAGGAAAAGCTATTAAAGAGCTGATTGTGAGTGTTGTTTGCATTGAGGCGTCGTCTCTCCTCTCAGCAGACTCGTGTGTGAGGCTATGAAGCCAGCTGCCAGGCAGAGAGGTCAAAATAGAGGGTGAATGCCTTCGCACTTTCATTAAGATGATAGGAGACATAGATGGATCAAGCTCTTAGCGGCCTCTGGGCATTAACACTACATTTCTCACAGCATAAAAAAATAACAAGAAATTGATGGAGATAATCAGAACAGGGCAAAGGGAGCTTTGTATCATTGAGGAAACTATTTCCTTTGTCAACAGAATTCATTCTATTGATTTATTCATTCAGCAAGAAATAACTGTATTCTTTATTGAGGCATAATAAATACATTGCACGTACAAAGGAAGAACCTTGCTCTCCCAGCAGAGTACAGGCTAGTGGAAGCTGAGCCTCTGTTGTACTGCCTTCCTGCAGAGCTTCCTCCGTCAGTATGGATTAGAAAGTAGCTGAGTTGGAAAACTTCAGAAACAGAACAACACCTCCCAATGCCGCTCCAAACTCATGAAATGTCTGCAGCCATGCATACAACAGATAAAAGGTTATTTTTTATATTAGTTATACATATTTAATAACACCCAAGGTGTGCATTGATATGTGAATTCAGCAGCACCCCACAGCTTTTGAGGGTTTCCATTAGACTGAAATGGAGAGTTGGTGCATGACAAATATCTTAACCCCATCTATGAACCTTTCGAGTAGGTTTGTGGGATAAGTCTTACAAATGCACAGCGGTATAAGTACTCCAGTTGAAAGGTATACCATAATATTCCTCTTAAAAGTGGATGTATGATACAGGTTTTTTTGTGAAAAAGAGTTTGTAATAAAATCGAAACAAGTGTCTAAAGTACAAGTATAGATTTTAGAGTTAAGCCGTGCTGTGTTATAGATGTTTTATGTTTAACTGGATTGTAATGTAATAAGTGCATCGTAGTTGAAAGTGCTGCCTCTTTCATTTTATAAGCATCCTGTCATAATGCATGATTTCATGTAAAGTCTTATAACTTAGCATCACATAAATGTAGTGGAATAAAAAGTACAACAGGAATTCAGAAAATGAAATAAATATTTCTCATTCTGCCATATGGCACATTACTGCAGAGCTAAATATACTGAATTCAACAGTCAAGACACGTTTTTTTTTTTTTTTTTTTTNCTATTATAGTATTGTGCTGTGCAATAGTTTAGTCAATACCACACTTTTGGTCATTTTAACCTTTTATTTTCAAATTACTTACATGTAATGTAATATTGCATATTACCGCATTTTTAGCAGTCATTATTTGTCTTTTAGATTGATTGCCTTCAAGACAGCCACTGTTTTCAGTTGCTTAATCTACCACAACATTGTTTCGTCTCTGTTTTTGTTTTGTTTGGTATTTGGTTTTAGATCTCTTAGTCTGTTTACGTGTTTCATTATGGTCTGTACCTGCCTGTTCCTGGGTTATTTTAATACTATCCTTGTAAGATGTTTGTCCTGTTATTCCTCAGATCTGCTTTATATTTTGGTCTTTGGTTTCAGTCAGCTTGTTCTGTGTTTCTGTATCTTGTCCTTCTTCCCGTTCTAGTTTTTTAGTCAGAGGCCGTTGTCTGTGTTTCTTATTGTATCCTGTCCTTATTTCTCTTATTTGTCTCACCAGAGGCCTGTACTATGTGTCAAGTCGGTTGTATTTTCCCAATTAACCCTTACTACAAAGGATGGATAGGTTTTACCCAGCATCTGCTGTCATTGCAGTTTACACTGCATACCACATTAGATTTCATCCTGATTTGTTCCACTGGGCTTGCAGCTGAAATGACATGATTCTTAACACAAGAGCATTACATTTATACAGGTAGGAGATCTTTATCTTCACATATTATAAATATAGATTCGGGGTAGGGTTAATAATAAAAAATGTCCTCGATGAAAGTGGTATATTTACAAGAACAAACCTTTGCTGTAATTGAAGTCACAAAAAATCAAAATCACTCTGGTGTCTTCTTCTGAATACTCCCAATTGAAGACAAAGTCTATAAGGTCCCAGTGAATGATTATGTGGGGATGTTGGCTGAAATCAGAAGTATTTCCTCATTGCTAAATCCGATTGAGGAGTATAACATAATATTCCACTCCATTTATAATAGGCCTACACAGCAGGGGTGTCCATAGACTGATGCTGCAGCCTTGCAAAACGTAGCAATGTGGTTCCTTGACAAAAAAAATGTTATTTTCAGAGAGTTTCTCTCATAAATGTATGTTTTTTTACTTGTAGTTTTGTGATCATTTCCCCCCCATAGATTTACCACTTTAATCTAGGAAATTATTATCGGATTCTGCTCAGATTATTACCCCTTTCCCTTTCCCCCCTTACAATGGAACTAATATGCAGTTGGACCTTTACATTTTAAGCATATTAGTACATGTAAAGGAAGAGCCAATAAAATACTAAATAGAGGATTACAACAACAACACTTTTAAGATAGTTCCAAATTTACTCAATGCATTGCCAACAAGCTAAACCTGCTTATGTTGGACGCGCCATCTTGTTAGATTAGGCTTTTATTTAACGTGTTTTTTTACACTCCTCATCTCCTGACACTATCATCAGCAACAGTTTGAGTTTGTCAACCCTGACTTTGCTTTATAACCCTGAGTTAAATCTGTGTAGGTTAAACTCCCTTCAAAGTACAGGCCACAGTTTGTTCCCTCCCTGCTCGTTATATACTGCCTGCTGTTTCTATGAGTCTTGCTGGATCATTGTAGCTTGTTGTTGCTCTGTCTGCCATTTCTAGCGTGTCAGCCTCTTGTTATCTCTGCCTCGTGTCCCTTCCTGTAACCCTACCAGTTAGTATAACTAGAACTTCGTTCACTCCAGTCTGGGAGGATTATCTTTTGTCAAGGTTTGGGGATTTTCAGTTTGGACCACCTAGCCTTGTTTGGACTTTAATATTATTTGGATTTGATGGCTTTTGGCTGAATAAATCATAAGAGCTGAACTTGCCAGTTTCCCATGTCTGTTGATCACTCACCTAAACATGATAAATTATTGCTATTATATAGTCTAACA
>JAPMOB010246300.1:0-29008 GCA_029875015.1 Lepomis gibbosus | reverse complement strand
AATTCAATTTTATTTATATAGCGCCAAATCACAACAACAGTTATCTCACAGCGCTTTTCATAAAGAGCAGGTCTAGGCCGAACTCTGAAGTTATTTACAGAAGCCCAACAATGTATCAGCATTAAGGTGCCAGTATATATTTGAGGCGTACTAAGTTAATATGAACAAGTTCATTCTTAACACATAAATATTTATATTGCTTTAGTTATCTGATTTAAAAAGAAAACAAAGGGAGAATGAAGATGCTAAACTGCCACCAGTGCCCTTGAGCAAAGCAGTACACAATTATTCAGCTGAAGCCTCTAAGCGGCTGACAGCGCGGTGTCTTGATAGTGATGTGTTCCTCTGGGATGTGAGTGTGTGTAACCTAATCTCCTCCCGTAACTACATCCTCCAGGCAGTAAACGCAAAAAGGGAAATTCATGTGTCTGAGTATGACTTTAAGCGCAGCGCTGCAGTGAAATTAAAACTAACCACTGAGAGACGTATTGAGATGAGGGCCTGCAAATATTCTGCTCCATCTTAGTCCGAGAAAACCACCAGACTATTCCCATGAGATATTTTTCTAGTAACACCACTGCTCTGTTGTTTATGATCTAAAGTGATTTGTCATTTCCTCCAGAGATGCTCCCAACCAGCAGGCCCGTTTTATTTGCGCCATCCGGCGAAGTGTGGCATTTTACACTGACGGATCTGCTGTGAAGCCAGAGCACAAGTAAAGCTAAGAATAGCTGATGGGAAGCCAGCAGCAGCAGAGGCAAAGATGCTGGTTCAAGGTTAGACTAGGACACAGCAAAACAGGCATACAGGAAGACACAACTGAGTCAGACAACCTTTCAGCAGGGCAGGGACTCTTTGATTGGACAGAGCAGCAATAAACACGCATACACACATAAACACACATATGTCTGCTGAATTGTTTGTGTCCCGTGATCACTATCCAGAGGCAGAGCTGAGTCAAGCTGCAATGCTAAGCTGAGCTGAGTAGTCTGTTTTCTCTCTCTGGACTCACTCAGCACAACTTAAAGGATATTTTAGATGAGGCTCAGGTAAATCATAAAACAACCCCAGATATCAAACAAACATTCGCACTGACAGCTAGAAACCACAGGCAACAGTGCACTGGAGAGAATGGAGGCACGCTGGTGATGATAAAATTGCCCTTTGTACTTTGTACCATTTTGTTCTGTATGTTTATCTTCAGGTTTTTTTGGTATAGTTTATGGTATGTGCTAGGTGCCTGGGCCCAGAATTTTGACAAAGATCAAGTTTCATTTGCAAATTCAGCTCTGAATGCACCATAGTCTGGATTTAAATGTACATTAGTTTGCATAGATATGTGATAATTCTGTAGCATCTGTTATTTTTTGCACCTGGTAATGATGCTCTATGTAGCAGACTTCATGTAAACCTGCCAACTTTGCATAGAGGACAATGAATTTTCCTGCAAGACTTTTTAGTAGTTGGTCTAACAGTATGCAAATCTACACCAATATTTAAAGGACAGTGTATTCCCACTTCCTCTCATCCCCATCCATCTAGGACAAATATCTCCAGCCACAAACAAACACGCATGAGTTTACCCATCAATTATTGGATGAGTTCCTGATTTAAATCCTGTATTTTGGGAGCAACATAAGTGAACTTTCAGCTGCTGTTACTCGTTCAAAATCTGTCTGGGGAGGGCAGTTTTGTTTCAGCCTGCATAGGAGAATCCGGGCCAAATTATTTTTTTTTTCTTGCACCAGATTGTCTGAACAGTTGCTGCATCATATTTCTGAGAAGTTCATATTTGCTTGCAGTTTTAGTAGAATTCAGTCAAATTCTTTTTCAAAAACAGGACAGTGTGAAATGAAAATGTGTGTGCAAGCTTACAAGTAAGTTACGATGAGTGAAAAGCATGAAGAATTGATTTCTTTAACATCAGCTTTGGCATTTGAAAAAGTTATACTATCATTTACAAGAACTTTAAGTTGCCAGGTTATCTAGAGTTATGACCCCACATAATAACGCTGAAACGTGTAAGTTTCCACATGATTTTGACCTCAAAGCACAACACAAAGAAAGCGGACAATCTATAGTGTCCCACTTGTTATGTTGTTGCACCTCATATTTGCTGGGATTCTAGCAGAGAATCAATAAAGCAGATAACTTGAAGTTAGATTTGGTATATTTTTTTATATAGGAGGTTTTTCCGTCATTGCACATCACAGTGGTGGAGGACGTATTCAGAAGTCAACATTTGTAAGTGTCACCAGCAAAATGTACCCTTTCAGTGTTTAACTATTATATCTGATATTTCTGGATTAATGTTGCCTCTGCATTCATGTGTATGTTGCATATTATTGCTGTAGATGTATACGATTGACCTCATTTCTAACTACTTAATATGCTGTTGGGTTGTTTAATCTACAGCAATGCATCATATTCTATAAGATCATCATACGAGTGTAGTGTCGCCATCCTGTAAGAACCTCTAGCAAATCAACTTTTCATGAGCTCAGAGAAGCAGGCCTGTTTTCAGCTTTGTGATGATGCATTTTCCAGCTAATCTGAGGCGGGTTAGCCCAGATCCTTTGTTCCCTTGTCAGTTTGTCCTAGTTGTTCCTGTCTTGTCTTGTGTTTATGCTTTCAAGCTTCTGTCACCCAGACCTAAGCTTGCCTACCTGCCTGCCTGTTTGCCTACCTGTACCTGCCAGTGAGCTACTCTCATCAAATAAAGCAGTGAAGTCATCCTGCTGCCTGTTTCGTTTGGGTACAATCCTTTATTTCCTGAGCAGTGGCCCGTGACAATATTTGCCTCTTAGATGTAGTGGAGTAGAAGTATAAAGCTGCATGGAAATACTTCGGTAAAGCACAAATATCTCAAATCTATACTTAAGTAAAATACTTATTCATTTCAGATCATTCAAGAAGAGTTTATGTTACAGCAGCTTATGTTAATACTCGGCAAAAAATAACAAATCTACGTATTGAGTTGCACTACCGAACTAGAGATTGACAGGTTCCACACAACATACAATACATGAAAGCCATTTATCTTGCTGTGTGGTGACTGCCACCTATTTGTATAGACTGCACACACATATGATTTGATTACTTTATGCTTGAATTTCTTGTTTAATGAAATGTATTGGGTTGATTATTTTTATGTAGAATGTATGATGCTTTGGCAATATTGTTACACATTCATGCGAATAAAGCTAAATTGAATTGATTGTATTTGAATTCACACTGTACTTATTTCATTTAAATTAAATAGATTATATAATTAATTTGTGGTAATCTTGTAAGTTTATAACATTTCATTTCACATTTATTTAAATTTCCCTTAGCCTATAAAAGGAAAGACTTTAGCTGAATTCATGGGGCCCTATGTTTTTTGTTGAAGGGCTCAGGGGCCTCTATTTGCCTCACTGCTGTATATTATTCACTTTTACAGCTTCAGTCTGACAACTTGATTAACATTTCTCTCTAGAAAAATGTGGATAGTATTTCAAAAAACTTTTAAAAGTTTTTTCAGGAAGAAAAACTACAGAAGAACAAACAGAACCGTACATTCATAAAATATATTAAACTGGTACACCGGTAGACTTGATGGCTTGTTGTATAGTTGGAAAGTCTCAAGAGACAGTTTCACTACAAGGTCCTTTTAGCAGCTGTCCTGGAGCTTTTGATCATGTCACCTTATTTAATTGTTCAAATGTCCATAAAAAACAATGGTGGAATGTAACTACAGATTGTGGTGGTGATGGCGTGATGGATAAGATGCAAGCCTTTCATGTGAGAGAGCCGGGTTCAATCCCCCACTGTGACCCATCCACCATTGTGTCCCTGAGCAAGACACTTAACCCTCGTTGCTCCAGAGGCGTGCGACCTCTGACATGTATAGCAATTGTAAGTCGCTTTGGATAAAAGTGTCAGCTAAAAGAATAAATGTAAATATTAACTACTGTACTTTTTCAATAAAATTTTGAGGAACAAAAATACCATTAAATATTATATTTTTTCTCCACTTCATTTTTATGACAACAGAAAGGTACTGTATCCTTTGCCGATTCAGATTAATAGAAATTATAAATAAAATAATAAATGATCATGTTTTAGATTGTGCTGGTTAGCTTAATGTTGTAGATTAAACATTAAGCTAACCAGCACTATATAAGAAGAAGAAGAAGATACCACAAGGAGAAACTCAATGTTCTTACTCTGGTGTTATTATTGTTATTAGTATAGATACACAGGTCTTAAAAACACACACATGCACATGCAACAACAAACGGAGAGATGTCAGAGTGACGCGGCCGTCACTGTTAGGCGCCCCGAGCAGTCTGGGGTGCAGAGGCTTGCTCAAGGCCACCTTCGGCAGTGCCCAGGAGGTGAACTGGCACCTCTCCAGCTACCAGTCCACACACCGTTACCAGCTGCAACATTAAAGTGAACAAGACATTAATGCATCATTAGAAATAATCCAGTATTTGGAAATTCAGCACAAAGAACACTTTGACTTTTGGGACAATCTGTGTGTGTTGTTGTGTTAAAGGGCTTTATAAATAAATTTTGATTTTTTGATTGATTGATTGATGTAAATACTTCTCTACTTTTACTTAAGTAAGAGTTGCAGGAACATACTTGTAAATATTTTTACACCGTAGTATGGCTACTTTTCCTCAAGTACGTCTTCCACCACTGTTGCAAACAGCAGCTGTATTTTAATCTAGTCATAATAACTAACTATTTGGCATGTCTGTCACAGGTCAAGCATCACATGCATCACATTTGTTACATAAGGCAACTCATCCTGGCAGTGTCTGAAGGCTGCACTTTGCACACTTCTTTATCTGTTTAAATTACAAGAAAAATAAAATTCCCTATTTAAATAATTTTGATCAAGCTGTCCACAGCTGTATCTCTTGACTCTTTTCTTGTGTCTGACTGACATTATGTCAAACCAATAATACACACATTGCTTGTGCTTCTACTGAGCACACATACAGTACTTTTTAAATTATTGTACAACTGTTAAGTGCAAAGCTGCAAGAATAGATTTAAATCTTAAGTGTTTCTGAAAGGCATCCCTGTGAGACATTTCATATTATATAGTACTGCAAACACTGAGCATGAAACAGTAAAACAGTGATGATTAACATTCAAATCAAAATGTTCTCTTTTGAAGCCATAGTTTACAATTCAATGAGTGCTTTCCACCTTCAAAACCTTTGTTTGAATTTTATTAATATTATATGATTTTTACTCCCTTCACACCCACATACCTCCACACCTGGACGTCGCCATGAACTAACTCAGCCCTCTGCTGTTGTCAAGAGCACAATCAGGCTTCCCTGATTTTCATGCAGAAACTGTCGATGTGCCTGTTGTTGAGAACAGCAACAGCTCAGACTGTGAGGAAGCCAGCGGTGGGTGGCGAAGAAGACAGAGAGCTGTCTTATGAGCAGGAGTGATGCTTTCTGTCAGTGGAGGTTATGGACTGGACCCCACAGTATACTAACCATTAATTGAGGGAGGTCAGGGTCAGAGCAGCGGGCAGTTTGTTTATGACCAACCTTAAGTCATGAGTCTACAGTGTGTGTGTGTGTGAGGTTTAGAGCCATATGGGTCTCAGTTGACTCAGACTGATTTCCTTTAAAATGACCTGCCACCATCACCGTAAATCAGAACAGCCAAAGGTCATTTTACATTTTAATATACTGTTTGGTGAGTTATTGTGCACGCCAACAGAAAAACTGGAGAAATGCAAAAGCAATCTCTTTTTTTTCAACAAATACTTATTTTCTGATTTATTAGACAATATAGGAGTACACTTACGTGTTCAGTTGCTGTGCAGTGTGCACATTGTGTAACTGCGGTATAACTCAAAGGAATTGACACGTTTTATGTTTTTTGGGAAGAGATACAGACACACTGATATATATGTTATAGGCATACATGGTGCAAAACATCATCAGGCTCAGTCTAACCATATTCATGAGTTACCTGCAGAGGATAGCATAATCTTTCCTCTGCTGCCATATTTTATGGTATTTTTGTCAGACCTAAGTAGCACTTGTGTTGAATATTATTGCACTAAAGCAGAGACATGGCACTGACTGTTTTTGTTATTATCAAAGGTAATGGTCTGTGGGCCCAGACGTCATCAAGTCCTCCAGCTCTGAAGTCACACATGTTCCCCCTGCTGTCTTCAGGTTGAACCGGAGAGAGCTTAATCTGTTGCATTTCTGTGGATTTGACTCTTCTATTCTCTTTCCCCTCTTTCTAAATATAAATCGGACAAAAACAGAATAAAACACCATCGATTCTCCTGCACTGACAAAGTTTTAAAGATTATTACTCATAAGCAGGGTTGGGCAAGGTACTCAGGAATTGTAATAGTTTACTTTTTAGTTATTACTCCTTCAAAACATAATATTACTTCACTTATTATGGGGTATTAAAAGTAATTAGTTATGTTACTTGTAACTTTACTATTTTACTTTCACTTTCCACAAAAGCAACAGACAACCTGTTCAGCCAGCTCATTTTAGAATTTAATCCACTTTACTGGAGCAATTGTTACTCCTGGGAATCAACAATGAGCCAAACTGAAAACACTGCAGCCTCTCAAACCTGATGATGTTATACAGCATAGGCTATGTTCCAGCTGACGAAAGATCACCCTCATTCTCTGTAACGCTTTTTTATTTGTTTTTACTGAAAGTCTGTGTTTCAAACTTGGAGAGTGCAGTTTGAAAGACCAAGCAGAGAGGGTCTAATGAGAGACGCTTAAGTTGCATTATGGGGATTGTAGGATTCACCGTTTTTGAAGCTTGACTCACACTAGTGACTGAACATCATGATATATTGCCCTCTGCTGCATCAATTCTGACCATTCATCACTATCACTACTATGGAAGTGTAACACTGAATCACTAAAATATCCCTTTAGGATTATTGTTTGATAGCTTTCAGGGGTGGAAAGTAACTAATTACACTCAAGTCAATTCTACAATATCAGGGTACTTGAGTATTTCATTTTTCTGCTACTTTGTACTTTTACTCCACTACATTTTTTGTAACCTGTCAGCTCAGTGCACAAAATCTGCTAATTGAATCATTAACTGAGTCCTTAATGGCGTATTTTGTTTTTAAAAAGTAACTAAATCTGCCGATGTTGTAAGAATATTCCTGTTTGCAATGCAAATGAACTTGTTTCAAGTATTTCCTTAAATTAGATATTTCACAATTGTAGTTCAGCAAACTGCCCTTTTCTTTCTTGTTTTAAGATACAGAAATTACTGTCTTTTTAAACAAGATTTAAATTCAAAACATGTGTATCCTCACTGTAGAAATATATTTATTTTACTAGTTTAAATAAAATGAGGCTTGGTGGACTAAAAATAAAACCATTAAATATGCATTCTTTTGCGTATTTTTGATGTGAGTACATTTTCTGATGGTGTGGTGTTACTAATTTTATAGGAAAGGATCTGAATACCCCATTTTTTTGTGAATTCTCCACTTTTAAGATTTTTCAGTCTGAAATCTGGAATTGATTTCAGCTTGTAAGCAATTATACAAGTAATGTGGCTATTAAAAAAGAAAAGGGAAAAAGGCAACAACTCAGAAAACAGTGCAGCAGAAAACAACAAAACTTAGTATAAAGATTTTCTGCTGAACATAAAGGTGTAGGCTGAACTTGAATGTCAAAAAGTAGTATCAAACAAATGTTTCCTTAACATTTTTTTAAACTTAAAAAGTGGGCTATGCATTTTTTATTACAACTGTTCAGCAGATTCACACCTTAATACCATCTGACAATGCAGTGTTTGTTTGTCTTTAGTGTTTAATTGAAGCATCTCTAAAATCACCCAACATGTTTGAGGAGCTGCTCTCTTAATAATGAAGTCATTGACTGTGAATATCATTCCCCATCCCTCTCCCCTTATTTCTTGTCACCTCTATTCTGCTCTCAGTAAAAAATCACTCTTTGGATTCAAGCTTGTGGAATGAACGTCAAAAATATTAAGTCAGGATTTAGTGACTGTGAGAACAGAAATGTCTTGCACAAATTCTAATTCTCAGGTTCCTCTCAGTCTCAGTTTCGGCACTGGTCAGATGTGTCCTTTGGGTGGCAGTAAAACTCTTTCACATTTTTTCTTCAAGTGATTTTGCTGTTTCTTTTGGCCGCTGCTGATATGGTTTCAATAATATAATAAAGTAAATGTGTTAAACAGGAACTGTACGTGTTTAAGGAGTCTCTCACAATTACTGTTGATTTCAGCATCAGCAAGTAATAAAAGGCTGAATGTCTTTTTACAGCCCACCAGCTGGCACAAAAACAGCTGCTTACATCCACATTATTAACCTTTCCAAATACAGTTGACCTCATCCTCTTTTTCTTAATTTTCAACTTAAAAAAAGCTTGAAATCCTTTAAATGGCCTGCTGCAGAAATCAAACCAGCCAGGCTGATAGTATTTAGTAATGTCACCCAGGAAGAAAAAGCAGAGGAACAAAAAAGCATTAAATAAACTGAGCTAAAACTGGCTCTTTCTTCATTGCTGGGAGATAATGGGAATCATGGGAGAAAAGGAGGAGTGCCATTATTATGTAATTCCCTGTCGTCTCCGTCCACCTGTTGCTTGGTATGGACGGCTGGCAACTTCAGAGCTTGCGGCACAATCGCGTGAATAAAGTGTGTGTTGGCGTGATCATCACCATTCTCAGCTCAGGTCCTAGAGATTGTGCACAGTTGGTGTGGAGGAGAGTTTCCCACCTCCACAGTGTTGTGCAGAGAACAGGCAACTGCAGATTCCCATGTTGTTGGACAGCATGGCAGTTAAAACAGGTCACTGCAGATCTGTTTTTTTGTGCTTTTCATGTTGGCTTTGCAAGACAGTGTTGGTTTATTTTTCAGCTTCAAAAGCTCAATATTGAAATACACTGTATCATTACATTTGATTAAATGTACAGTAGAGCTTAAATATTGCTGCACTAGTGAGGTGCTGAAAGTCTAATGCATCAATTAACCAAAATGTCAGTAAAATTTCTTGAAGTGTTAAGTATAGGCTAGGTACCAATATTGCCTTAAGTGCATTATATGTCGGGAAGATTACTTTTTTGTAGTGTTAACAAAGTATGTTGATTTTTGTAAGTGCATAAACTGTTACTGTAACAACTCTGGTTACAGTGAAGTAAGGTATAAGAACAAGATATTATAAAGCTGTGGGTCATGAACATTTCACATAAATCTCCACTGGTCTTCCTTGAATCTAGACCCTCTAAGTCAGGGCTGTAGCTGCCACCGAGGACACCTGAGGTCATGGTATCGGGAATTTGAGACTTTTACTTGTATGTAAGAGTAAAATATGTTTTTTAGGCTTCATATGATTAAATTTGACTACTTTAAGCATTTAATGATTAGCTTGGATAATAATGATGCAATATTTCTACAGCAGAATGTAGTATTTTCTTCTTCTAGGGAATAAAATGTCCAGGAAACTATAAACATTTAATAGAGGATTACTTTTGGGGAGTCTGGTTAAGGTTTTCTGTGTGAGGGTGAACTCTGACTCATGATCTCAGTATTTCGAAAGTACTGGCGATGGCCTTGATCTTAATTGCAAATGGAAAGAACTATTTATACCAAGGATACAGACACTTTGCTTAAAGACTAGTCAGCATTTTCTTGATCTTAGACTGATGCCAATTTCATATACAATTACAAGATCATTCAGGATTATGTAATGTACTGACTCTTAACCAAGGAAGATTAAAATCAACTGCAAGGATAACTATGACGTGGATGACTGTGAGTCCCGCAAAAATGGCGTGAGTCCCTCTCCTACAGGCATGTACATATTGATCAACTGCATCTTACAGAGACTGCAGTTTGCTTTGTGTGGCAGTCTGTTGAGATGAGCAGGTCAACATGGTGAAGCTGCCCTGTAAAAACACACAAATCTCACAAACTGCATTCAAATTTGTTTTTTAAGTTTTAAGGGAAAATTGCTTTGAAAATGCAGATCAACAGTCCAGAGACTACTCCCATTGCATGTTAAGCAATCTTTATAGGCAGCCTTATAATAATAAAACAACCATATCAGAATTTACACAAAATGTTACATTTTGGCATGTGAGCAGCTTTGTTGATGGGGAAGGTCTGGTTTCGAAAATGTAATGATGGGCTAATCCCCTCGCATGCGTAATGACAGCTGGTGCCAAGAGCAAGGCTCAAAACCAAACCGCCATCTGTCTAACAGGCACAGTTTGTTCTGAGGAGAACACGGCGACGCATCGCTTTTTACGCACAACAAGACCGCGGAGTCCGAGCAGCTCTTTGTCACATTATGATGGTTTAATGTGCCGCACACGGCTGAGTACACTTGTGGCGCTTTTTGAGACCGACACACACTTTTACGGACCCGCAGAGTTGATTGATCTCTCGCTTCAGCCGTGCGTCAAACCGGCTCGGTGCGTCAGGAAGCAACAAGAACGCTGCAAAGTCCACTTTTTCTCGGATATTTGAGATAAAACAACAAGATGGAAAACTTTTCAACAGCTCCGGACCTGAACCACACTTGGACGGACTACAGTATCCAGTACAAAGTCATCAGTAGTTTTTTGCTTCTCCTGATTTGTGTTTTAGGACTTGTTGGCAACGTTATGGTCATCCTGGTGGTACTCACTACCAAACACATGAGGACTCCCACCAACTGCTACCTGGTGAGTTTGGCTGTGGCTGATCTGATGGTGCTGACAGCGGCTGGTTTACCGTCCATCACGGACAGTATCTTTGGATCTTGGGTGTTTGGCCACTATGGGTGCCTCTGCATCACCTACTTTCAGTATCTCGGGATCAACGCCTCCTCTTGTTCCATAACAGCGTTCACCATAGAGAGATACATCGCTATCTGCCACCCTATTAAAGCTCAGTTTCTGTGCACCCTGTCCAGAGCAAAGAAGATCATTTTGTTCGTTTGGGCTTTTACGTCTCTTTACTGTGTGATGTGGTTCTACCTGTCAGACATCCAGGAGATGGTGTACGACAACATCACCATCGTCACGTGCGGCTACAGAGTCTCGAGGAAGCACTATTTACCCATTTACTTTTTTGACTTCGGCGTCTTTTTCGTGTTGCCGCTGCTGCTCTCTGCGATTTTGTACGGACTCATCGCCAGGATCCTCTTCCTCAACCCGCTGCCCTCCGACGCCAAAGACAAGAAGAAGAACGGACAGAACAACAACACCACCAATAAGAGAACCAGCTGTAAAAACTCCCGTCACTCCAGCTCCACCGCGACCTCCCGCAGACAGGTGGGTGGCGTGTGAGCCTGCAGAGGATGACAGTCAGGCTGGCATCTTTTACTTCAATAGATGCTCGCAAGATTGATTTTACTTAACTTATTGAGTAAGTAAAAATTACAGCAAATTAACCAAATAGTCTTGAAAGATTAGTAAAAAGAAAATTATTAATATGGTTTAGTATTAGAATTAATATTATTAAAGTAGAGTCATACAGTACTGAATGGCTTTCGATGAATATCTGTTGTATTGCACTTCTTTACATTTCTATCATAAGTTCACAAATTCAATGGTGAAAATACTTTTTCTTACAGGAAAAACATCAGAGGCAAATTGTGATTCATTTGTAAGAAAAAAACATTTTAATCAGACTTTAAGGGGGCCTTTCACCCAGATCGCAAAAAATGAATGATTGCATGAATAAATAAATGAATATGTTTATAAATTGTTGCTGCAAATAACAGTTATTTCCCTAGATTAATCCGGTGTTGTTTTGTTTTTTTTTTACAATGAATCTAATTACTTTTTTGTCTGCAAGTTAAGCTCAAAGTCCAAATTTATTATTCAAATGTTTTGTTTGCCCAACAGTCCAAAAGCCCCAAATATTTAGTTATATTTAGTATCATAGAACACTAAAAGAAAAAAACAAATATTCATATTTGAGAAGTTATAATCAGAGTCCTTTCTGTTCAAAAATCAACTTCTGAAAATATAAAAAGGGGTCCACACTGTGCAATTTATTAGCACATCCAGCAGTGAGTCCAAGTTTATGCTCTTCTTCAGACAAAAAACACTAAATAATAACTTTTTTCGATCAATTGATTGTTCCAGATCTAAAACAAATGAACAAAATTAAAATTAAAATTAAAACAACATCTCTAAAGGAGTTTAGCCAAGTAGTTAGTTTTGATTTCCTATACTGAACTTGTTTATATATATAGATATAGATAGTTTGGGTGACCTTTTGACCTGACCTTTTAAAACTGAGCTTACAAAACACCAGAACTCCCTCATTGTCAATTAAAAAAAATAAATAGCCATTTTTTTATGTCTATGAACTTAAAACCATGACGGGTAACAGAAAAAAGATGTCCATATCTGTAATTTTTATATACTTGCAGCTCAGCAGTATTGACTTGGCCACTATGGACACGTCTGGGAGCTTTACTGCAGCAGCAGCTCTCATATTTCTCCATGTTGCTACAGGTGACCAAGATGCTGGCTGTGGTGGTGATCCTGTTCGCCATGCTCTGGATGCCGTACCGCACTCTTGTGGTGGTCAACTCCTTCCTGGACAGGGCCTACTTGAACAACTGGTTCCTGCTCTTCTGCCGGATCTGCATCTACCTCAACAGCGCCATCAACCCGGTCATCTACAACGCCATGTCTCAAAAGTTTCGTGCCGCTTTCCGCAAGATCTGCCGCTGTGGGAGGAAAGGTTCAGATAAACCCGCCACTTACAGTGTGGCGCTCACCTACAGCGCAGTCAAGGACACGTCGATGGTGGAGAGCACTGATCACTTCACAACAGAGCTGGAGGAGCTCACTGTCACAGACGAACTGCTGTCTGATCAGAAAAGGATGTTCCCAGATCCATGTGGGTACGGAAAGGTGAATTTCAGCGATGCCTGAGGTTTGTTTGAGACCAGAGAGATGATTCGGAGAGTCAATGGAGTATTAAAGAATATGAAAAGGTTGCTTAATGGAGTATGTTAAGTGGGAATATTGCTTCCTGAGTGCCTGCTGACCTTTTGAAAGTCAGGCTGCTGTAGCTAGAGATGTAAACACAGATTACAGCCACTGATGCGTAATGACAGTCTTTAAGGCACACAGCCAAACTCTTGCTCTTTGTCAAGAATGATCCTGGACGTTGTAAAGCAGCACTGACAGATAAGCCCTATTTTATCGAATAGCTGTTATCTTATCTTGGCCCTACCCACGTAATATACAGTGTACGAGTCAATAAAACATTAATGTGAACAGACACACCGTTCCCACTTCAAATACATGTGTTGTGCCACATTCCAGACCTCCAAATGGCAGCGACAGGTGTCTGACATAATGTCAACTCCAATACCCAGAAATCCTGCAGCATGAGCGTCAGTAAACATCCCTGGACACAGACATATTTTCCAACACAGCCGGTCAGTAATGCTATCATACCAAACCATACCAAAGAGATCACAGAAGCAAGAAGAATAACGCCAGGAAGTCAAGCTTGGAAATGTGGTATTCAGTCTTGATTGAACATTTTCTCAGAGTGAATTGACTGTACTATACATGCTAAAAGTCAGGATGGGTAAATTTCCTCAGCTTCAGACAGACTTTGGGGTTTAAGCTGAAAAAGGGGTTATTTTCATCCAAAAAAAACCTCTCACCCTGAGCAGCTTTGATAACCGTACCATCCTGCCCTCCTGATGTTTGATGGGTGGGCGGTCCATTAAAGGGTGAGTCACACCTGAACCTTCACGGACAAAACAGGCCCTATTTTTGCTCTAAAGGACATGGCCTCGAGCACAATGTGAGAACCAAGACACAGACTGTGTGGTCTGGAGACGGTCTTTTCATTGGTATGTTGAGTTTTTCCACAACAAGTGTTCACTGAAAGAGACAGGGATACAAAACTACATAAAGCACTTTGGATCTTGAATTTAAAAAAGTGCCATAATGAAGTTTACATGTGTTCCTAAAGCTCCCACAGTATCATCTTGTTTCTGATAAGGCGTCACTTACAATGGATTTATAAGTTGTGACTAATGGCTTTATTTAGGCAGGACATTATTTTATATTACTTTATAGATTGGTATTAAACCATTTATTTATTAAGGAATATAATTCAAGATTTTCCTGAACGCAAACCTGTCTTTTCAATATAGTCAACATTTTGTCAATAGCCAGTCAATGTATTTGCATTCAGCAATTACCTTTCTAAATAGTAGTTATCATTGTTAGTGGCTGAGTGCGCCACTCCCGCATAGGATCCAATTTGTCCATCTACGCACAAGGTATTCACAGAATATGAAGCATGTACGTAATCTTTAATTACTGTTTGTAGTTCTTATCAATATCAGCGTGGAAAAAACAACTAGAGCTTTGTTGGTGGGGTTAAGAATGGGGACATCATTTTCTTATGTTAACGCCAGAATCTATTCACAACAAGAATGGCACTGTAGTTGTGAATGAGATGGATACAGCAAGTCTACTATAATAACTAGAAATTACATATTTCTTTGTTAGTTGTTCCTAGTGAGTGCTGTGAGTCACCACTGATTGGTTGGTGCAAAATAAGCCCTCCTTCAAAACAGAAAACCAACACGAAGACCCTCCATTGAATAGTTTACCCACTTCTCATCAGGAAACAGACAACAGACAATATACACCTTCTATTCTTCTAATAACTTATTAATATTTCCAATTTTTTATTCTGTATTGTTGTGAAACAGCCTTTAAAGATCTTAACCCCAGGCTAAGAAGCAGTGTTTCACTGCCCTCTCTGGTTTAAAGCTGCACCTGTAAAAACACCCATCAGTGATGTCACAGTGTATTAACACAGCCTTGAGTACACTTCGACATCACTGCAGCAAGGTGAGAAAAGCTAAACCTCTGAAGGTCAGCACAGACATGACTTTCACTGCGGTAAAGTTGCTTCTTAAACATGATAAATGAATGTATTACTACATTTATTAACAATGGCTTACTGTATAAAGTAAGAAGTCCTTCATTGAAAACTTTCTCAGTAAAGGCTTATACATATTTCAATACAGCCTTAGTAACAACTTATAAACCCTTTTATAAATATGCCTTATTAGACAACGGTACCTCTCTCAATTATAAATTTAAAAAATAAACATTTGTTTGAGCAACAGAGGTGGTTGTTAACCTCAATGATTTACAGTGTGAAATTCTGTATATAGTGTTACAGATTTAGTGTAACATTAAGATGTTGATATATTTAAGCTGCAGCACCATAAGATACATCTAAGCATCAGTGTTGACATTGAGGCAAAGTGAAGTGAATGTTTTGGTCAGTTTTTTGTATCATGTGAACTGTGAATTAACAAACCATTGCTTTTGCTTTTGATCTCGCTTTTCAGTTGTGAAAGTCGTCAGTGAGCCGGTGAACATGGCTGGATGGACGTGTGATGTTTAGATAAGCTGATGTTGTGTGGTGTTTTCTTTCAGATCAGTGACTGTTTGTTGCACAGTCTACCACACAGGGGAATATAATTGGGCAGCAGCAGACACGGCAGAGGAAGATGAAGCCCGTGCTATCAAACACAGTTTTGTACGTGGAAAATGACAAATAACAGCTGCAGTGTTTGTTTAATGATTGTAACAATACTGTACATGCCTTGTGTATATACTTCGGCACTTGTGTATGTTCCCTGTGCACTTAAAGTGATTGTTATTTATGGTAACTGTTTGTAAGAGAAGAGGAGTCATCTGTATATTTTTGTGCCACTGTTGCTTTCTTATTGCCAGTTAAAACATTACAAATATTATTTTGTGATGTACAGTTTTGAAGCTGCTGTCTTGGTCTTGCTTTTGAAAACAATCTGATCCTGTATCAGTATGTGTGATATTTATCTAATTCATAATTTGTCAACTTTATCTTTATGTTCCAAATAAAAGTTGTTTCTTGAATTAGAGTGAATCATTGAATTAACTCCTGTTTGAGACCACCCACTCTTAGCAGGATTGGCCTTTAGTCAGAAGGGCAGGAGGGAAGAGAATCAAAACAAAAAATCCAAAGCGCCTGAAATTATTTGTTTTTATGGAGGTTCACTGCATAAAACAGCCAACAACGCCAATATCCCATTCCTTATATCTAACTAACTAACTAACTGCCTTGCTTAGTCCCTCATCAACCCACTAAGAACAAGCAGAAGACTAAATCATACTAAAAGACAGTGCACACCCTAACCTGTTCAAGCTGCAGCCATCTGGCAAGAGATACAGAAGTAACCAGTCGTACAATCAACAGCTTCTTCCCTCAGGCTGTGAGACTCCTAAATTTATCCTCAGCACTTCACCTTGTAAAATACTTTTATTGTTATGACTTATTATTCAGTCATCGATCTACTGTATCATTTTTGTATATACCGGTTATGTTTATTTTTGTGAGCAGCTTAAAGGAAACAACAACTGAATCTTGTTATACAATCCTGTGTTGTAAAATGATAAATAAATCTACCTTGTACCTTGAAAAGTAACTTCATATGCAATAAAAAACACACCCTCACATTCAACCCTGCTCCAGCCAGTCTCATATGAATAGTAGCTTATAGTGGCTAATGTTAATGCTAATGTAAGCTCACTTTCAGTAAATTATTTTGTTTAACTAACATTACTGAGTCTGTTTGTTAATTATTAACAACAGGTTAAATAACTGTGTGTAATGTGAAAGTTGTCGCTCATAGGGATGAACCTACAGAAAAATATCTCTAACTCGGCCGTTCCCCTCAGCTCTACGGAGCATTTCAGCACTGTTTCTAGCTGCAACAGACAATATTTTTTTCTAGCAAAAAAGCTCTGACAAACCCAGTTTAAACTCAGGAGATGGTGGAAACCACAACAAAGCTACAAAGGGAGTTAAAGTTGGACTTAAATTTGTCAAGGGGACGGAAATACCCACTCCAAATAAATGCTAATGCTGCTCTTTCTCTCTGGATGTGTAAATAGGTGACTGTTTGGTAACATATTAGCCATAGCAGCTTATTAAACTGACCTGTCACTGTTGACAGATTTTTGCTCTGCCCCAAAGTGGCTAAAATGTAATCAAGCAACATTGCTTTAAAGAATAATATATTTAATGGTCATTTTATTTATCTAGCTACATCCCTAATAAACTACTCATGACTGTAGATACTGTGTATGATTCGATTATAGATTTTTCTTATTTTTAGACTTATATTCCATAGAGAATAAATCATATTTATGTACAGTTTTATTCAGCTCCTTTGGCATCTGATTTTGACGGTATGGAAATTTGCTGATAGTATGTAAATGTGTCAGACCACAGCTCCTATTCCCTTCATCACTTTATATTAGACATAACAATAACACTCATTTGCATTCAAATTGATACCCTTGCTACATTTACACATTACGGTTACCTTAAGAGAATACATGAAAACATAAACATCAAATTTCTCATCCAATAAATGTAAATTCTGCTGTCATATCTATCACCCGATATAAACTCAGCCTGAGAGCAGTTTCAGTTAACTGCTAATTTATGGCCATCGCCAGGACTAAACTGCTTGAGTGGAATATCAGAAGGCTCCATACAATTTATCTGGAGTGTAAATAATGTTTTAATGTGAGCCCTCGCCTCCTGTATGGCTCCAGACCTTAGAAAGAAGACAGACAGCCCACAGAGAGCCTTAACCTGTTTCCTTATATAGACCTACAACTGTCAGTCTCACAACTATACACAGATCTTGGTCTCACTTAGTATATTGGCACTAAGTGGTGCTGTACTTGTATAGCGTCTTTCTAGTGTTTCCGACCACTCAAAGAGCTTTTACACTACATCACATAAACCCCATTGACACACATTCATACACTAAGGCAGAGGCTAAGGTATATATCTGCCATCACAAACAGAAATACGCATTCATTACACATTCACACACTGATGGCACAACGATCGGGATCAGTATCTTGTATAAGGATACTTTGACAAGCAGACTCGAATGACCTTCAGATAGGTGGACGACCCTCTACCCGCTGAGCCACAGCAGTGGGTTATATTATAAAATAAATGTATTTAGTTCACAATGGCATATTTAGAGGGTCAGTTCACAATAACAAACAAAACATGTTTATGTGTTTAGCCATGCAGATAGTTTCAGGTTCTTATACTGAGGCCTAGATATCTCTTTAGATATGAGTCATCAGTCGAAAACAAAGGAGGTGAATATAATTAGGGCCCGAGTGTGAACCGTGTGAGGTCCCTAGTGAAACTGAAGGGATTTTTTTCTCCCTGCAAAGTAACTTCAAATTTGGGGGCCTAAACATACTCGAAAACTCACCAAACTTTTCTGAATATTCAGACGTGGCGAAAAATTTTGTATTTTATGAGTTTCGCGGAAGCCATTTTGGATTTAATGGTGATTTTTGGCAATTTACACACTTTGTACTTTAACGAACTCCTCCAACGGATTTAGTCCGACCGATAAATTTGTGTTGTGCAGTCTAAACCCATTGACGTTTAAAATTTGTGCAAATGGTGAGTTTTCGTGGAACGGTGCCTGTTGCGTGGTGTCCAAAATCAATGGTTCGCCATAAAACAGGAAGTTATTGTAACTTCATGCAGATGTAAGCATGCAGTCTACATGCTTACATCTGCACCAAATTTTGAGTACATTGTAATAGTCCCGCCCTGAACACATCCATATGCCAATATTCACTCAAAGTCATAGCACCACCTGCTGGCAGCTGGAAATGAAACATTTTATGCTGTAATGCACTAGTCCGAGCGGATTGGACATATGACCTTCAAAACTGTCCCTTAACACATTGACGAGGCCATGGTGTAAAACTTGTGAAATTTCGAACAACGCATTGGCAGAGGCGTCGCGGCAAAGCGCCATGCTTCGCCTTGATGCAAGAAGTTGTTGTAACTTTCCTGTACATGCTCAGATTTGTACGGAATTTCACACATTTAATAAAAGTCCCGCCCTGAACACATGTACACAACAACATTCACCCATGGTCATAGCGCCACCTGCTGGCAAGAGAAAATGACACATTTGATGCTGTAATATACTACTCATAGCAGGTCGGACATATCAATTACAAACTGTCCCAGAAAAACACATTGATGAAGCTATGTTGCAAAACTTGTGAGTTTGCACTAACAGCATGGCGGTGGCATGGCGGCGAAGTTAAACTCTTCACCATGACACAGGAATTTGTTGTAACTTCAGTGTACATGCTCACATCTGCATAAAACTTTATGTGCTTTATAACTTAACTAGCTTTGAACACATCTACATGCCAATTATCATTTATAGTCGTATCGCCAAGTGCTCTAGAGCACCACAAAGGGGACACAGGAAGTGATATATAACACCTTCTTGCAGTGTCCGAAGCATGTAGCAAATTCACAGCCGCACTGGCAGAGCTCCAGAATTTGCCACGCTGCCACTTCACACCCTGACGCGCTTTAAGTTCGAGGGCCCGCCCAATGCTGCTTGTAGCTTTAATTTTGTTTGTAGTCCTCAACGCATCGCAGTGACATTTGAACTAGCCTGCAAAGAGTCTACAGCCATGCTAAGGGATGCGGCACTGTGAAGCTAGCTGGATAGCAGTTATTTGAGCTAATTGATAACAGCAGTATGTTAATATACAATATGCTAACGTTTCAGGGTGTCCATGTTTGACATCTTGGCTTTGCATAGTTACATTCAGCTCATAAACATATGAGGATAGTAACGTGCTGATTAGCACAAAACACAAAGCTAAACCTGATGAGGATTTGTTTAGTATTCAATCAACCACAGAATCAACAACCAACTTTAACGTTACTAAAAGAAAAGTCAGAGGATCACCTGAGTCATTCAAACTTCTAGATGAGCAAAGCAAATTTCCTGGCAATCCATTCAAAAGTTGTCAAATATTTCACTCAAAACCAAAAATGTCAACCTCATGGTAAAACTAGTGAAAAAAACACGGTATCACCTCTTCTGAGAACTGGAAAAAAAGAAGAGATAATTCAATCTTGACCTCAAGTCAAGACATTAGTGGGGCAAAAATTTAATCGCCGTGTTTTTCCAGAAATACAAATATTACTGTACTTTCAGGTCCTGCTGGCTAATATACAAAAGACTCTCAATAAGTCTGATATTAATAATTTCTTCAGTAGAAAGCAGTTCAGTACACATCAGTGTTGGTTGAAAATGTCTTTTGAATTTGGTTGAACTGACACTTTATAAAAGCAGAGCTACAGGACACAAATAAGCTCTTGTATCTGCCAACATCGGCCGCACTTGAAGCAAAATGGGTACAGTAAGATGGGTGTTTGGATTGTCCTGCAGGAATAACATTTTCTGTTTTTTCCGTAACTCGGCTTGAACTCGAAGCTCTCACAGCTCAGCTATTGTGTTTGCAAAATCAATCAATAGGCCTATGTGTTTTCCAAGCACTTGTTACACCACCTGTAATGAGCTGTTTTGTGAGCCTTTGGCATTGATCTGGATCCTGAGTGGGTTGTAAGAAAAAGACAGATGACAAGGTATTTGATGCACAAACATAAAAAATAACCTATAGTCAATTAACACAAAACACATCATATTACATTTAACCCAACCTTGTATGAGGCCCTAATGTGTCAAGGCTTATAATTAAATTTTCATATGAATTATTTATATTTTGCTGATCTCTGTTAGTGGTGGGCAAAATGTAAAACTGATTCAAAAATGACTGTTACATTTAATCGTCTAAACAACAGAGATGGATGCCAAGGCTATTTTCCTCCACCTTGACCTCAATACAAATCCTCTCCACCAAATATGTGACAAGGAGGGAAGTAAGCTGTAAGGGAAAGTGGAAAAGGCTAGCATGCTAACATCCTGTATATAGGGACAACATTCAGTAAAGATGAGGCTGGTGGGACGGGTTTGCTGGTATTTAGTCATAAACCGAAGTATGTAATAAACAGATATGTTTATGATCTGATAATGTTCAGGGGTTTTACGTTCTCGCAATTCATCCTCTGGAGACTGAATATCTGTACCAAAGCTAACAACAGTCCATCTAATTGATAATAAGATATTTAATTTAAAACCCAAAATGTCACCAAAGTCAGTAAGACAGGGGGCCTCCCCTCACACAAAGTTTGGGAAAAGGTGCCCCTTCACCCTCCCTTAGTCTATTTGCTTGGTTTGGCTAAATTCCTGGATGCCTATGGGATCATGATTATGATCCCATAGATACTCAACAATTGAGCCAAGATTGCCTAAATTCGCTGTTTGGCACGGTTACCAAATACATTAAATAAAGGTCAGTCCTAAGGTGCTTATTAGTATCTCACTCAGGGGTGTACTCACTTTTGTTGCCAGAGTTAATGGCTATCCATCCATTGTCAACCGCTTATCCTGCGTACAGGGTCGCGGGGGGGCTGGAGCCTATCCCAGATGACATTGGTCGAAAGGCGGGGTACACCCTGGACAACTACTCACACTCACATTCAGACCTAAGGACAATTAACCTAGCCTGCATGTCTTTGGATGGTGGGAGGATCAACACTGAAATCCTGAGAGTCATGCTGTCAGCTTGATTAAAAATCTGCCTCATACCCTCTGTAATTATCATCATATATCTCAGGCCAGGAGCACCTCTTGACCTCCTACATTGTATCACTTTGAGGGTTTACTATAACTAAAACCAAATTCAGCCTGATCCTAATCTTAATAAGTGGCACTCAAGCTATTTTGGTTAAGAGAACTACCTAAAGAAACTCAAACCTCATTAAAACAAAAAAATATTTTAAAAGATATGGCTGTGCCACCAACAATGTTTGATTGACGGGAGATTTCTGGCAATTGCAGAGCAGAGACACCACAGCAATTATCCATTAGCAACAAGGACGTAATAAAAATCAAAACAAAAAACCTGTAGATTACCACTTGAAATTACCTACTTGTATGACAGGCTTATAATTAGAAGACACTCAGAGATGCAGGCCTTGAATTAGATGAATCACATGACTACGCCTCTTGAAGTTAAATAACAGCACATCCTTGCTATAATAATTAAATTGTCTGAATTTAGCTGAATCAAGGGTCACAACAGACAAGGTGCAAAAGAACAAAATGATGATGTTAGAGTTAAGGTGAGAGAGAAATACAGTACAAGATGACATGATACAATCAGAAAAAAAGAAAATGAGGGAGGATGAGCAGAGAGAGGAACATTATTCTGGTAGATGCAAAGAGGTAGAGATAAGACACCTTCTGGATTATTAACTCTGAAATTATTGTGTTTCAGCACAATAAAAAGAGGTTGTTCTGCGTTAATGGGACCGTAATGTTCGTTATGACACCGTGGACAAAGACAACAACAAAGACAAGGAGTAGTGTAATTGCAGCTCTCCTGCAAAAAGGGAGCAGCCTCCTCTTTTATGAATAATTACACGTGGAAGAAAACGCAACGTATCGAGTGGCTCTTCAAAGAGAAATCATTTTTTCTACCGACTACTACAGTTTTTCATATCGTACAGCTCCAGGTAATGAAACCATGTGCTGTAAAGCTCTCAGCCAAGAATTTATGTAGCCATATGTTATAAGTATAAGGCTGGCAGTATTCTATATTTTTATCATTGTTAACAAATTCCTTGAAAAGACCAAAACCAATAATGAATAGGTCCTACTAACAAGTATTGTCTGTTTCCAAAGTTTTTTTACAATGTTCTTTTACAGATATAGAACATGTCAGTGGGTCCCATTGATGAACTTCGTGATATGTTCCTTTATTACGATGAAAGTGGGCTCTGTGATTTATTTTAGTTTAGTCTATCATCATACAACATCTTGTTGCCATAAACAACCGCCAAAGGCCCCAAAATGTGTATTAAACCAGATGAAAACATTACTTTGCTAAAATCCACAGTACCCAGCTTTTTTCTCAAATAACCTGGCCTTCTTTAAAAATGAAATTAACTATTGTTTTACTAGCAGCTGAATGGTTTTGGTCTTTTCATGAGATTAGCTAACAATAAGGAAAATATAGATCACCATCAGCCTAATAATTTAAAGCTGCTCCAATGTGTATGTGTAATGTGAAAGGGATTGTTAACATCTTTCAGTACCATAGTTTTTTATTATAACTTTATGTTTTCACACCTTCTGCTTACAGCTAAATCTTTAAAGGAATAGCTTGACATTTTGGGAATAAATCCTATTTTGTTACTTACTGAAAGTAAGGTGAGAAGACCAATATCACTCTCGTCTCTGTATGGTAAATATAAAGCTATCTGCAAGCTGCTGGTTAGCTTAGCATAAATACTGGAAACAGGGGCAAACAGTTAGCCTGGCACTGTCTGAAAGTAATAAAATCCCCCTTTTGCATCTCTAAACCTCACTTGCATAGTTTATCTTTTTTTAATCTTAACAAAATATGTAAAAATGACATGTTGTAAAGTGGAATTTCCTGCAATTAACTGTAAACAATATATCATTTGAAAACATTGCCAACATAAATCTGTTGACAGTTATTTGATCTACGTTCAAAATCTTCTTCCTTGTTTCAAAATGAAGCCACTTTCCGTGGTGTGGTAACATTCGCTGCCCATGGAGCAACGACTGTGCATGACATCAATAACTTTTAATTTCATTCCCTCCATCTCCTGATCCCATCAGGGAGGAGCTCTATTCATTAGGAAAGAATGTGCAATCAACTCAATAATTTACTTACATGATACCCCTGCTAAAGAAATATACAGGTTTGTTTACTTTAATCGCTTAATCATTTAAAAGATGCCAATTACACCTGCAGAGAAAAGTAGTATCATCATGAGGAGATGAGCTTCAATCACAAACCAATTGTTTTTCAAGGCCACTCAGTTCTCTGCTCAGTTAAGATAACACAGTGTCACTCGTATATACTGGTCCTGCAAATATATAATAATACGTAAACTAAAGTATCATGATAACATGAGGAATAAAAGACCAACACTTATGTATTTACTCCACCTTGAGTGTGTTACTCAGAAACATGGTTTATATTTCAGCTCTCTGTTCACAAATTGAACCAACTCTGGTTTCTAGCTGGCTCGACTGAAGCATTTTGGCTTCTCTCTTTTTTAACACATTATTAAAGATAGCAAATGTTTATCCTTTGCTTCCTCCGCCATTACTGCTGTCAGAATTTCATTTTCATGTTAGCATGCAGATCATAATCACATCGTTTACGACATAACTTAAGTTAAGGAAACACATGCTCACAGTGACACTAATCAAGGATAAAGATGCATTTAAGGATAAAGAGACATTTACATGCGACCCACCCTTTTCTTTCTTGATCCTAGTTCTGAGAACTGAAGGTATTTGCTGATACCAGTACCAATGGGTTTTTAAAAAACTCCATTGTCTCTGCTGCTCTCTTAACAGCATTGAGAAATGTCTGTTTTTTGTGTGGGAATAGTTCGTGTTGATCAGCATGTTGCTGCTGGCTGTGCAACACATTACCTTACCTCTTTTCACCAAATGTAACATCTGTATACCTTTTTGTGTGAAACGTATTCATAGTAAACTGAATGAATGTACATGAGAATAGAAACATTGGCAGAAAAACTGTCCATCACGTCACGGGTCATTCTTAGCTCCCACTGATTTACACAAAGTCATACATGCTTCTGTGTTTTCCCACCTGGCCTACTGTAATGCTCTTTATGTCGACGTCGGTCAGAGCTCCCTTCATGGACTCAAACAATGCTGCTCGAATTTTAACAGGCACCAACAGAAACGAACAAATTCCTCCTGTGACAGCCAACTTACTTATTGGCTGGCTGTTTGGTTCCATATTGATGAAAGCATTAAATGGCCTCGTTCCAAATTATATGACTCCCTATGTGCCTGGGCGTTCCCTGAGATCATTGTAAGATCCCGGCCTGTGACCAAAGGTGACCAAACCTTTGCTGTTAAGAGCCTACTCTCTGCTGAGATCAGACAGGCCATGTTTAATCTTTAAATTAAAACGTTCTTATAGGAAAGCGTTGATGGAAAGATGTTGCTGGGATTTATCATTTCACTCTTGCCATTTTACTTTTTTAAAATTTCATCTTTGGTGTTTTGATTCCTGTGTTGTTTTTATTGTTTCTCTGTTGTCTTTTATTTGTAAAGCACTTGTTAAGAAAAGTGCTATATTATTATCACCAACATGCTGTAATCAATACAGAATACTGGAGCTGATGCTGATATTTGGAAGCAAAACAGTTGTTATAGTGATAAGAATAAACATGTATAGAACATATAGAGTTGATTCCACTGAGATAATAACAGCCATCACCTCTATCACAATGTGTAATTATTTGTAAACAGTTTGAATTTTGTACTTATTTCTTTATTTATTGTAGGATTTCTTTTTTTCCTACATTGTCTCTTCTGTTGTTTTGTTGTCATGAGTTTGTAAAGCACTGGATGGTTTAAAACGAATGTACATTTCTGATCTGCTGCCCAGAATGTCACAACTGAACATGGAGAAGCAGCATTCAGTTTGTATGCACAACATACTATCAGTAAAAAACTATCAGCATATTCAAAAAGAGGCCTTAAAACCTTTTTCTGTCTACATTTTATTAATTTAAATTATATATATATATAAATATAAATAAATTGTTGAATTGTCCTTCTATTGTTGTGATGTAATTTACTTGCATAGCATGTAAAGTTCCTGCGATGCAAACACAGCTTAATAAATATTCCAAAGATTTTGTTACTACATTTTCAAGAATCACTGAGATTTGCCAGACAGTAAAACATAATGATTGAAATCTGAAAAGTTAAATTTATAACAGGTCTCAGAATGCAGCATGTTGCTCTGCCAAAATAATCTACTTCACAAAATGGAAAACAGATACCCTGACATTGTTTTGGCATTGCCTTTCTTCTTTAAAGCTGAATGTTTATTATAGTGAAATGTCATATGACTCAATTAATTGCCTACATCAGCACTGGAGAATTCTCGTCTTCCTTATTTGATCATGATTCATGCATTAGTAGAGTACTACTATTTCTTGTATTGAAAACTGAATGGTGGTGAAATATGAGCCAGCTGCAGATCGCTGTTGTCTCAGGAAACTTGATTTTAATTTAGAGCCAGATCTAGTTTCCTGACCATGCAGTCAATGAAACTCATTCAGAGGGACTGATTAAACTTTGTCAATCTGGAAAATGCTCTTTTCTCACAAAGACAACTTTTAAAAGACATGTTGTGTTTACCTTACAACAGCAATATGAAGGTTTAGGAAATGCAGACAACGAGCCGTAACTATGTTTCATTATGGAGTTCTGTGTGGTGTGATGGCTTGACAATGTCTTTTTCCCTTTGTTTCAGAGTATAGATGGAGCCCATCCTTGGAGACATGAGTGGCTCTGACAGACCGCCTTTAAGCAATCTAGGGATGCTGGTAGAGCTAATAAAAACAAGTGGTGAAGCCCAATTCAATTGCACACCAATAATTAAATAAAACAGAGTAAAACTGGATCTCCTCTGCAAAATAATGACAAAAAAAGAGAAAAGGGTTTTACCCACGGCCTATAGTGTGGCTTAGGGGAAAACAAATCACCTCAGACACTGGCAGGACTCAGAGGAGCACAAATTGCAGTTGGTCTTCCTAAACTTGCCCGTCCTGATAAAGATTGTTGAACATTGTAGCTGAATAGCCTTTGACTCACATCGACGCACTGTTCCTTGGTTGCTGAAGTTCACACAACACTGGCAATTTAAAGCTTGATGAATAAATTGGTTAGTTTTCCTATGATTTCTGAATATCTGCAAGTGTTACCAGACAGCAAACACAGACTGGCTGGCTTCTGTTTGTTGTTGCCTTCTTTGGTGCATGAAAAGACACTGATATGAAACTATTTCTAGTAGCAGTCGAAGGTGATGTAGTGTTTAAGCCTTTTGCCTGTTTGGATCTAATCCTGTCTAATCACCCCGGTTTGTGTCTCTCGTCTTTTTTTGTTGTTGTGCAACAATCAAAAAAAATATATAAAAAAGAGGAAGTGGCCCATCCTTTTCTTTTTACATAAAAAGTCCATTAGGGTCTTGCTTCAATCTTTTCAGATGTATTTGGTTGATTGGATGAGTGGGCTTCTTTAGGGATTCTTAAAAGGGTAAAAGAAAATGTCACTGCTGAACCAGCGAGGCTGAAATGTTTGTTTACTGGCAGGATTTTGGCTTTGGCATAAAGACGTAAAAAAAAAGGATTCACAGATAACGCAAACTGAAGCTCTTCTTCTGTTTAAAGCTGGAGGAAATGTTTAAAATATGAACTTTTCTCCATTATCTGTCCCAGGTTTCAGCATACACATGTACTGTTTAACAGCTCAGAGGAAATGTGATGCCATGTGCATTATTTATAAACATACACCTAGTACCACCTGGTATGAGCAGTGTAGCACTTTCAACCTTCGTCACCAACAAAAAAGTGGAAGAAAAAAAATTGGTAGCAGACGTGATTGAATTTTTAGACCCCTTGATTTTATGCTTCAAGTCCATCTGATCCATCCAAGATTGAGGCTAATACAACAGGAGCCAGTGTGATTTGTGAAACATGTTTATGGAAATTTATGGAAATGAATGTTCGCTTCTCTCATACTTCCACAGTGATAGTTAAAATGAGCCAAGCAGAGGGATTTCCTCAGTGTCCTCCTCCCCACTGACCATCTGACAAAATACCACAACGAGCCATCAGCTCAACACAGCCAACACTGAACTGATGGCATTGACGTGTTTATTAATTCCAATTCATGATTGCGGATTACAAATGTCTGTAATGACGCAGCAGCATTATTAATAGCACACTACATTTATGAAATTTACATGTATCAAATGTGATTGTTGAATTAAAGCATTGAAAGATTTTTAATCATTTATATATGTTTTCTTAATGAATTAAAAAACGTTCCAGCTTTAGTGAACATTTATTACTGTATTTTGTCTTTCAGAACATGGTTCCTTACTTTCGATCTTATAGACATTTCACAACACAGAAGAACCATGAGGAGAACTCAGTACAGAGAGATGAAGCTCAGATTTACACATCAGGAAGTTTTTTTTATTCGTTTCAGCGGATAACATGTTCAGTTTGGAATGATAGCGCTCTTAGGGGGGAGGAGAAGAAAATCTAAAACTAACAGTTCCAAATCTAATCATTATTGACCTTTAGAACAAAGAGATTACTGGAGGTCAGGATGTACAGTCTCTCATTGGTTGCTCTGAAGCCCAGGATTGGTTTATCAGAGTCCAGGCTGGCCACCTGTTGTTTGGCAACCTGCCCTACCTGACGGCCCTGCTTCCTGTTGAAGAGGACGGTTTCCACCGGCGACGGCTGCCGGTAGATGAATGTGCGGCGGAGACACTCACACAGTGAAGCGTAGGAGAAGTTCGGAGCGCAGGTCGCAAACTTTTTGTCCCGTTTGGATGCCTGGACGTAGCCTAGGAAAACAGATCAGAGACATGCGGAGAGGATCTTTAACAGGTGCAACCTGTTCACACTCTGTTAGAGTAATAAAGCAGTTCCACTAGAAAAGTTGGGATATCAAGGCTCAAAGGAACCTTAGGCTTGGTCAAGCGCTGCTCTTTTGGCACACAGATGGTCCATGGACTGAATGTGGCTTGACAACCTTCTAGTAGCCAATGTCTCTAACCTTTAGGCCACCACTGCCACATCTAAAAGGTTAAGAAAGGACTGGCTGAGCCAAGTGTATGCTGTGTCTGCAACCTTGTGTAATGGAAGCTTTAAATTGCAGAAATTAAAACAGAAGGGATACTGCGCTAACAGAATAATTTCTCTTTTCTAGGTGCGCAGGGAGGAGAAGATTAGAATGATCATTGAAAAGCTAAAATCCGCAAAAAACAGCCAAGTTGCTGAAATAAAAAGCCTTAAAGCTTTGTTGCACTGGGTGCTCAGGTGTAGCAAAAGAGAAGGTTAAATTTTGCAAATGTTTCAGTACCCAGACTTGCATTAGTTATTTAGG